>JAVQJL010020763.1:0-25346 GCA_036024295.1 Nannoperca obscura | reverse complement strand
ATATGGTTTTATTTTCTGGCTTATCTTGGCTGCCTCTAACTCATCTGCTCTTGGTTCCCTCAGAGTTTCTCTCTCTCTCTCTCTCTCTCTCTCTCTCTCTCTCTCTCTCTCTCTCTCTCTCCCTCCCTCCCTGACTATCTCACTAACATTACCACCACCAGCAGAGAAATGATGGTAATTGGCCATTTTGGCTTTGGACAGCTGCTAACATGAAAGCGAAAGTGGCTTCAGCTTGGAGTGCTGAAGCCACTTTCTCTCGCTCTCTTCAACAGTTTTCCCCCTAATAACCAGAATACCTGTTTTCCCTCACACTCTCTGTTCTCTCGTTAAGCACACATAAATAAATTAACGTGCACCCAGGTAAATTGGATAAACACATATGGGACACACAAACACACATGGACATTGTCACTACTGATTTCACCTCATCTTGACTGACTGGAATTTAGAGCTGAGACGGACGTGTGTCTCCAATGTACAGATTTAAAAACCTCTTATCTTGCCTCTTAAGGCCTTTAAGCAAGGACGACGCGCTTCACTGAATAATAAATGAGAAAGTTCCACTTGACTTGTCGCTTTTAATTTAAACTAAGCCATTATCTAACTTGTATCAATTAGGCATCCTCAGAATCTATGGGACTGGCCAGCAAAAGTGTGAGATCATGATTTTTTTTTACCGAACCTCTTTGCAAATGTGTAAAGCAAATGAAATCATCTCACAGTGTTACAGTGGAAAATCATGAAATTGAAAAGAGTGATTCCGCTATTCTGCAGAATATCCCGAGGCTTGGTACCTTGTAACAGAGATCCGATCGATGCGTGTAGCTTTAATCACATCTAACTTTAATGCTAGCCACATCTCCGAGGTCTAATTCTTTACTTTCATACCAAATTACTTTTTAGCCCACGGCACATTTTCTCAAAAAATGTATCTGTGGTCACCGCCTCAGCAGTATAACCATGGTCCATTGATTGACACGCGGCTAAAGGCTGAATATCATTGAAGAGGATTCCTGGTAACACGTGTGGCTGGCTGCTTCTATGGAATTACTGCACATGTAACCACACCTTCATTACAGAGAGAGGAGCCTGAAGCCTAAGGGTACCTAAATTCGGGTGCAGACCAGTGCAGAGCCCAATCACAGCCCTTTATCAGGTTTGGTAGCAGTTTCTTATTGAACCTATCCAACAGCAACCAATAATTCACTGAGAGAGTGAACTAAACCTCCGAACTCTGGTAGTTAATTAAAATCCTCATAGCAAATTTGGTCAATTCCATTTCATCATTTTTAGATCAATTCCTCTGGTTTCACTCTATCAGTTTGATTCCCCTGAGTCCTAGATTTGCCTGTGTGGTATTACTCCTGAAATAGACAATATTCTCAAATACACACTATATCTGATTTTTAATAATAAAGGATTGTCTTGTAATCCTCTATACCAATG
This sequence comes from Nannoperca obscura, assembly GCA_036024295.1. Classification (NCBI taxonomy): domain Eukaryota; kingdom Metazoa; phylum Chordata; class Actinopteri; order Centrarchiformes; family Percichthyidae; genus Nannoperca; species Nannoperca obscura. Next base: position 23,900 of record JAVQJL010020763.1, on the reverse strand, counting down.
GCAAGATGCACACATGTCCTTTGAAAGAGCCAGAGCGCCATCATGTGGCAGAGACCCATAACTGCACACTGGTGCACAGGAAGTTTCATGCACAACTTTAAGTACTAGCGTGTACACTGAGATTCTGTTTCAGTGAGAGGCAGCCTTCTCTGTAGACATTTGTGTGTTTTGTATTTAAAGAACCATCAAGATTCACAAAATTTGGCATGTGAAAAAAAACCAGCCCTTTGGTAAATAAATTAATGAAACAGTTTCAGTTGGTTCCTCTAGATGTCTCTCTTCACCTGAGTAGAGTTCTGCTTTTGAATATTTGAAGTCTAACAACCTCTACACAATGATGGTTTGGTTTTATTCAGTCATAATTTTTTGTCATTTAGTCATTAAACAACCTATATGTAACATGCTTGTCCAAATATTCACAAAAGAAAGAAACAAAGAAAACCAAATCAAAGGACACAGTTTAAATCAAACATGGAAAATGGACATGCAAAAACAGAAAGTCTATAAATGAAACAATATAAAAATAACTATAAATAGCATGTAGCACAAACAAAGCATGACAAACATTAAAAGTCAAATAACTTTTTACTATTTTGGTCCTTGAAAACAACAAAGACTTCTATGGCTCGGCTACAGACTCAAGGTAACCCTGAAGGAGCTGGAAAATGAAGGAAAATAAGGAAAATGCAGTGTCTGGCGCACTCCAACACCTCTCACCCCCCGAGAAAACCATCACCCTCACCACAGTGAAGCATGATGATGGCAGCATCATGCTGCGGGGACGTTTTATATCTGCAGGGACTGGGAAACTGGTCAGAAATAAAGGAATGATGGATGGCGCTAAATACAGGGAAATTCTTGAAGAAAATCTGTTTCAGTCGCCCAGAGAACGGGCGGATTTGAGAACAGGATGGAGGTTTCAGCATGACAATGACCGTAAGCAAAAAGCAACACTTGAGTGGTTCTTAATGTCTTGGAATGGCCTAGTCAAAGCCCAGACCTCAAGCCGATTGAAAATCTGTGGTTCGACTTCAAGATTGCTGTACACCAGTGAAACCCATCCAACTTCAAAGAGCTTGCCTTGAGAAATGGGAAAAAATCCCAGTGGCCAGATGTGCCAAACTCACAGAGACATACCCCAAGAGACTTGCAGCTGTAATTACTGCAAAAGGTGGCACTACAAAGGTGAATAATACATTGTTTTCTTTTACTTATTTCTTGTTTATTTCTCAATTAAAACTATTTTGCCTATTCAAAGTTGTGGGGATGTTGTGTGAATCAAATCCCCTCCATATGAAATGGGAAGAGAGATCTAACTGGGACATCATAAAGGAGCTGAGAGGGATGGAGGGAGGAAGGGATCATACCCAGCTATAACCGATAGGCCTAATAATGTGTCTATTGCCAAATCCACTGTTTTCACAGCCTGGAGGACACTGAGCAGAGACAATGATGTGGTCAGAGGTCAACATTCATCAAGCAGATAAAACGGACATCTTTCTCAATGACGAATCAGTGAGAGGAATGCCAGTAAACTATCAATCACACTACTAATTGTGCACTTTCTTGCCTTAGATCTCAGCCCTTTGGTCCGCTCAGCAGTATTGGCACATTGCGTTGTGAAGGCACGGGATGATCTGCAATGTTTTATCAACTCCTGTTCTTCTCAGTTAAATGTCCCTCCTCTGCCAGACTACGATCCCACCCTTTATCACCCCATCCCCTGGGCTTTTCCCAATCAGGAACTTTGCTCTCTGAAGAAGTGGAAGCATCTCGGATGAGCGGAAATGGTGTTTTGTGTTGCCAGGCTGCTTTTCTCTCGCTGCTGCTGCTGATCCACAAACCACGGCCAAGTCCAGCTCAGCTCAAGGCCCGTACGGCAAGATACAGTGCCAGATAAACAATCACACAGACACAGAACTGGGGTAAGCATCTGCCCGACCGCACTTTTGACTTTTGACAGCAACATGTGCACAAAGGAGAAGTAAATAAAAGCAAATAGTATCCGCCCCCCAAAAAAAACAACCAAAAAAGCACCAACAAACACTAATAACTGAGTCATTTTAAGTGTTGTGAAGATGTTCTATCCGGAGTGATTCTGATTTGAATTCCTAAAAAATCTGCTGTTTCCTCCCTTGTTTTAAAACAGGAAGTAGAACCGTGGTTGTCTTCCGCTCTTCTTGTTTAATGGAACCCCCCTTCCTGTTTTCAGATTCAGCCTGATAATGGCTGAAAGTCCCCAGCTGAAAGCTCCACACAAACACACACACACACACACACTCCCCTTGTCCAGTCCCTCTCACTCTTTCTCCCTCTCTCCCTCTCACCGCCTCTAAGATGGCTGCCAGATAAGTCGTGAAGTCCATCACCAACAACATTTAGACCTTTCCACACGTTAACATTCCAGGTGTCCATGTGTGTGCCATGTGAGCCGGTACAAATGTACGTGTGTGTGTGTGTCCGTGTGTGTGAGGGCCCAAACTGATTGATTATCCCAAACTGATTGATTATCCCAAACTGATTGCCGTTAAGATCAAAGTGTCTGTGAACTGTTAGGATGAGCTCAAATGTGTGTGTGTGTGTGTTTAAGGGATAGTGCCACGGGCAGTCAGGCCGGGGAAATATGCAGGTCAGTGAAGAGGGAATGTCAGGAATGTCAGTGTAATTCAAACACTCTTCTACCACTGGAGGCAACTACTACCTGGGCTTATTTTATACCAAAAGTGGGCAGAAATGTTCATTTGTGTGTGTGTGTGTGTGTGTGTGTGTGTGTGTGTGTGTGTGGCAGTGTGCCAGCGCACTTTAACACGGCAGTGTCTGAGGAGCCATAGTGTATACATGCTCACAGCGTCATCTTAACTCCGAGGTCTCCCCTGTGTAAGGCCATGCACTCATTTTACAAAGATTTTCACAAACACCTGCAATTTAAAGCCAGATTTGACTGAACTCTCAGCTGTTTTCACACGATGTTACACCTCCTGAATCCAGTTCCCAGGCTTTAGTAAGCCTTTCATTTGATATCACAACATATCTGCCCCCCCTTCTCTCCCTCCCTGTCTGGCCGGCTTTTTCACGGCAGCCTGTTTTCACTCAGCTGCTTTTACAAAGACTGGTGAAATAATTACAGCTGGGCCTATACTCAGCAAGTGTTTGTATCCAGTAATCTCCACCAAACCCAGCAGAAGGGGCCGTGTCATAGGAAGGGGAGGAAGAGGTCGATTGTTCTGAAATTGAGATGACAATGACATCATTTCAAAGAGCTCTGTTCAGTGCTCAATGCTGATGGTAAATAGGCAACAAAGTAAACCCGCTGTAATGCACACAGCACGTCAAACATCAACAAAACTTATCATTTCAGACACAGGCCCAGCTGGTGGAAAGTCTATAAATCTCTAATCTGTCTCCCTCCATTCATCGCCCTCTTGCTCTTGTGCCCTCGTGTTTTCTATCGTTCATACAAAACTCTGTTTGGATGAATTTTCTAAATAGATAAGAAGCTAGTTTTATGTCTGTACGAGGCAAATCTGAGCAGAAACATTTGGCCTGCTTTGAGCCAGGATGTCTTTTGTGACGGGAGGGGACAACAGGAAGACAGCTTGGGGTTCTCAGGAAGCGAATGAGTAAGGCGAGGGAGGGAAGAAGAGGTGGAATGGAAGTGAAGGAGAGTAGCAAAACAGCAAGTCAGAGCAAAACTATGAGGAAAAATGATGAGAAACGGCACAACACAAAAATCAGAAATAGATAAATGTAGGTTACTGTGTGTGTATAAATAAAAAAAATAGGTCTACATGTGAAGCCATGTGCTGAAGGCGTTCCATCACAGGAGAGGTCATTTGAAGATGAGGTTGCTATAATTCCCTGTGACAGTTGCGGATGAGTTATCGAGGAAGTGTAGCATATAAATCACCATGTTGCTACTACTACTACTACACACTCAAGTACTTAAAACTGTCCAGGGAGAGGAGAGCGAGCAAGGGAAACATGGACACACAGAGATATTTACATACAGTCAGACAGACTTCCTGGCATTGTCAGCCTGAGAGCGTTGATGTCAGATCCACTCCTTCCTGTGCAGAAGGGAGAACGCCATGCGATGACAATGGGCCCAAAACAGGACAAAGAGGAAATGTTTAAATTTAGGCCCCTTCTTCCACCATCTCCTCTTTCACAGTGATGGAGCTCGGGAGCTGTTTAGTTTTTGTGAATTCCTTCAGTTCCCCCCCCTGAGCTCCCTCTCCCCATTGTGCCATTTCAATAGAAGGATTTTCACATTGAACGCAAATCCCAAAGGAGGATCAGCCACTGAGACCAGAGTTCAGTCAATCACTTGTTTTCACTGAAATTCTTTTAGAAATTATAAGTGCTTCATTATAAATCCATCCAACAAATTGGATAGAAAACAAAAACTCTCGTAAAATATATGCCATAACCGTGGAGAATAGTATTTTAATGAAAGAAAGTACAGTTAACATCCTAGTTTTAATATAAAGCTTTATAGCTAAGATATTAAACCTCATTTAACTCTTGCAAAACTTGCAATTTATTACAACACTTTGAATTTAAATAAGTTCAGGGAATTGTGACGTGTTTTTGTGTGTGTGTGTGTGTGTGTGTGTGTGTAGGGTGTGTGTGTGTGTGTGTGTGTGTGTGTGTGTGTCGATCTGTCTGCGTGAGAGCTTTATCAGAGTGTCGGCGTCTGCAGGAGCTTACAGGGCAAGAGTTCACCGGTCTGTCGCAAACTCCGGGAGTTTCTCTCCGTCGGATGATAGAACAAGTTTAAAGGCGAGAATCACAAACACACGAGACCTGCGAAGGAGTCGCCGACCGCAACACAACTTCAGCTCGCGGAGAGAAATTAAGCGCGTGAAGCGGTTGACGTTACGCGTAGCCGGTGTTAAAGGCGGTGGTTCGATGCCCTTTTAAACAGGGGGAAGTTTTCTGGGGGTAAGTCAACAGCTTGAACTGCTGCATGTAAGTGAGATACCGTTTCTATAACTTGATATGCAAGTTTCTGCAAGTTATCGACGAGGACGGTTAATTCGGCGAACTTTCAACAATTTGAAGAAGCGCCGACGAACAAAAACGCTAAACTTACATTTCAATTACTAAACAGTTTCACAAATGAAATGGCTTCAACGTTAATGTCGGTTTTTATTGACGGCATTTAACGAGACGTGACTTCCAGACGCCCAACCCCAGCATAAAGTCATCCTGGTACTGTTAGCCAACGTGAGCGAACTTCAGAGTCACCGTAAGTTTGTCGGCAGAGTATATTATAGAAGCTAAAAGCCACAAAACTGTATTTCAAAATATGCATTTTAGTAGTTTATGATATGATAACTACCTTTATAACGTGAATCATAGTAACGTTATCCGAACGACTGGCTTTTAATTCTCGTTAAATAGGCGTTTTAAATTAGATTTAAATGCTAAAATAAGTACTTTCTGATATGTGTGATTGGTGACTGTGCTTGTAAGCTAACATTGTATTTATTTTAGATAGTATTCTTATGTTTATCAGTAAAGAGCTTGTCAATTAAATCGTGACATTCTGCGAAAAAGGCCAGCATAAATGAAACACATCTTTGCCGAGGATCTCATGTAACAACAAAGATGTATGCTGGAGGCCCCAATTACACAGGAGCCTTCCATACATTAAAGGGATTATGAAAGGGGGGGTAATTAACAAGGCAGTGTAGCACTTGCTGAGCATCTTCTTCCTCCTGAAGCAGCTTATCTGAACTGTGGTGATGTCACAGCCAGAGCAGGCCTGAAATAACCAGACATCTCTGTAGTGAGTGTTTCCATGACAACACAGCCTCCTGGTTTAAATGGTGGGGTGGGGTGGGGTGGGGGGACTGTGTCTCAAATAATTACTTTGGATGATATGGACCATATGTGGGTGTTTGTGACTGTGGACTCATGCAGAAGGAGACCTCGAACTGTGTTTCAGTGGTTCAGTAGCGCTACCTATCTGTTATTCTTTAAAGCTTGACCTCCTGTGCGGATGACCCTCCACTTGAAATATTTAACGTTAATATATTTTGCATTTGTGGAATAACATTAACTTGCATTAAGACAGAATAAACGCGCCATGAAAATGAAAGGCAATCGCTTTAATATCAAACTCCTGAATAAAAAATGTGGTTCTGTTCCTCCAGATGTTTGAGAGGGAGAGGCCCGAGACATGATGTCCATTGGAGCTGATAGCTGACACTGTAGAATGAAAGAGGATGGAACAGACAGACAGCCCTGCCCCTGAGAGCAACAACCCTAATGGGTTTGTCAACCGAGTGTTTAATGTTTCTCTGGACGTGGAGAATGAGACCAGCAGTGTTTATATTCAGGAGACTGGGCCAGTGCCTGCGGAGGGGCAGGGAGAGACCCAGGCTGCCTCTTCTCAGACCCCTGTCAAGGACAGACAGGAGGTCAACCGGAGGCCCCGTGCCGCAGGGGGCATCTGGAAGATCTTGAACCGAAAGAGAGCTGTCTCCGAGCTGGAGCGCAGGCCGCACTCCATGATCCTACCCGGGGAGGCTTCCAACCCTAAACTCTCGTTTGCTGACAAAGTTCGCTCTTTCAAGAAGCTTAAATCCCCCTCTGTGTTTCGAGGGAAGACGGGGAAATTGTCCACTGCCAAGTTCAGCTGCTCCTTGGTGGATGAGGAATCTTTCTGCCGTGACATTGGCACTCCTCAGCAGTCCAGCAGGGGGACACTCAGACACCGTGGCAAGAGGCACTCATATGCTGGCTACACAGCAGAATTTGACTGCTCGTTTGAAGATATTGACCTCACAGCTCCTTTAGACAGCAACCAGCCAACTGTAATGGGAGAGGCTGTGACTCAGAATGGTTGTAAACCATCCGAAAGAGTTTGCTATACTAAAAGAAGCCACAACAGTTCAGCCAACTGCAACAAAACCGCTGCAGGTTGTGAAGAGCCTAGTAATAAAGGTGGCCCGGGCACCCACCAGGGTAGAGGAAGGAGGCACAAAGATGTGTGGAGTTACCTGAGGAGGATTTCCCTTTTGGGGAAGGCCAATCCTGTCTACTCAGAGAGCAGCTTTGACTCTGAGCTTCACTCTGTGGATAAGACCATGGACTCAGACTATGGATCTGTAGACTTTGAGAGTGTCAGAGACTTTCAGCTACCGCCGCCAAAACACTCTGACACCAAGGGGCACTTTGGCGGTCTGTTTAAGTTTTTCAATAGTGTAGCAGAGACGGCCAGAAAATGGCGGACAACATCACACTCTTTCTCTCCCCCAGAGGGAGAGAGGACTCCGATTAGCTCCCCACGGGCCACACAGCGCACAGTGGACAATATTCACAGTGTGTCTCTGATACTCCACAGTGAGGGACTTCCAACATGCCAGCCTATTCCAGCATCACCAGTGACCGCTAAATCCTCACACTCCAGTAGCTTTGACAGCGCGGCTCCAGCACCTGTGACAGGCGGACCGTCCCCTAAAGTGGTCCTGAAAGCCTTTAGGTCATGCCCAGGATCTCACGCTGTTAATGGCCTTCAGATTTCTGATGGCACAGACAATCATATAGACAGAGAGACAAACCACAGCTCCATAGCTGTAGTAGAGAATCATATCCCCCAGTCAGGTTCGAACACAGAGGCTACAAACAAAGCAGAGGTTGAAAGGGACCCATTAAAATGTCTCTGTCAGGAGGAAAAGGTAGAGGGACAGACAGGAAATGAGCAAGATTCCAGGGATGCTCCACCTGACTCCCACCAGATACAGGAAGTGAACATCCAATCACAACAAGGTGATAAAGAGAGCACAACCAATAGCGTGCCAGCATCAGATTCCACAGAGGAAATATTTAAGGTATGTGGCTTTGAATACAAAATTAGCTGTGTTAATTACCAGAGGCTGAATTTTATTTCATTTGCGTTGCTAAACTACCATTGTGTGTTGTTGTTTTTTGTTTTTTTTATAAAAACAGCATTGTCATGTAAAATGTGTCTCACATGTATGCCATAACCACATTCCATTGCAGGCTTTTTCCACATCATTAACATCGTCAAAGGCATGCATCATGTAATCACTGCATAAATGCTCAAAAAATCAGTTATGTAACTGTTTTAACCATGCTCATTCTCTTGCTTCTTAAAATAACCAACAACAAACTAAATGTAAATGGCACCAGAGCCGTAACCCATTCCCTCGTGATATAAGTTCTAGGTGTGGTTCATTAACTGTCAGGGAGAAACAGCCTGTGAGGACATGAATTGGGCCCCTACTCTACAGTTGTTCTTTTGCCCCATCTGTTGGTGAGAGGAGGAAACAGTCAGTAATTATTACACTGGTGGACAACAACGTTATATTGGAGAAGTTTGTCCTTCCCTGCTAAGCCAGCCATTTGTAGTGTGCAAGGAAACCCGACTACCCATGTTGCTGGCCGTGTGCGACCGTGGCAGCCCCAGAGCTGTGTGACGTCTGCGCTTCATGACAGCACCCTTCCCTTCTCACTCCAGTGGAAGCATTAGTCATCTCCCTTCTAGTCACACCAACAAGTCAGGACACGTTGGCCCCAGCTCCTAATGACAAAATAAGATGTGACATCTCAATACTCCGCAGACTTTTCATAGGGGTCTATTATGCAAGGGCGAGGGCTGTGGGAGTCTTTGTTTTGGGAAGGGTGTTAATGTGCAGTCCTGTAGTAATTTAGGAGAAAGGATGGCACCAGGGAAATCCTTCTCCCTAATCACCAACAGTTTCAATCCACCTGTCTGTTGTTTTCTCCTGAAATTGAACTACCATTATAGGGCAGTCTTGGCACTTTTGGCTATCTACTAATGCATTATTATTAGGGACCCGAGCTTATGGCTAGTAGAATCTTTTGAAATGAAAATACCAGGTATATTTTGTTGAATCTATGGAGACATTCCTCCCAATTCCCTACACAAGAAATGCATTGTTGCACCTTTATCTGGGCCAGACCGCTGAGTATCTGTGCCAATCACAGCTGTGCGAGCAGATTGCCAGCCAGGCGGGCTGCAGTGTACGGCAGCCGTGTCCAGCCGTGCCCCACTCTAGCACAGAGAAGACCTCTGTACCTCACAGGCCCATGCGCCCTCGTCCTCGCCCGGCCTCAGCTGTACTGGACCTGTGGAGGCCCAACCCAGACAGAGATCACTACAGCCATTATAGTGAGGTCGGCTCACTGTGCCGCCGGAGACGCAGGCCTGCTCCCACCATGCAACACTCTCCTGGGCAGAGACGGATGGCTGCTCGCTCCAGGCCTTTCTCTGTCATAGAGACCCGTGTTACTAGGGAGACGCAGTCCACGGATCTGCACCACACAGTAAGATGTCAAATAACAAACACAGGCATTCGTGCATAATTTCACTGAAAGTAAACATACAAACATTGACAGAAAAAAGACAAATAAGAAATCCCATAAATATCCAAATAGACATTTATACTGAGTAAATGTGTCTACATGCAGTAGTTTAAAAATATCACATCTTGATGTTGAAAAAATGAAAGCAGGAGTGTATGAAGCCAGAACAGTTAAATTTAGCATCGAAAAGAAAATGGGTCTTTGGAAACAAAACGTGAACTCAGATTTTTTTCTTTATGTTACTCTTTTTCAGGTACCATGGATGTAACCTAACGTTAGCTAGCTGTCATGTATTAGCAAAAGGTAGCATTCGTTCCAGCGGACCTCACGCTCTCCTTGCCCCGCCCCTCAAACCCCTCCTCTCCACGCCACAACTGTGACAGAGAGCTGAAACCGAAAAACTGACATCGTAGCGTTAACAAAAACACAAGAGCGTAAAAAGGAAACTGTCACTGAAAAAAGAGTGACATGATGAAAAAAATCTGAACGTTGTCATTGAAAAGCACATGCAAATGTAAAAAATATCAAGTTTATGTTTTGTTTTCAAAGCCACATTTTCACTGATCTGGCTCCATACAGGAGGGCCCAGTCTTACTAGTAGTCTCCACCAACTCACTAATAAATGCAGCCCAAGCCCATAATGAATCAAACAAACACTAGAGACTTTGAAGGGCAGCCCAGTACTAACCCAGTATTTATACACCACTCACTGTTTGCTGCAACAATGCATGCGCGCTCTGCCCCATTTATAGAGACCTGTATTTCTGGATGCTGCTTTTCCCTCAGCTCACCTCCCCCCTCTCCCTCTCTTTTTCTCTCTCTTTCTTTCTTTGTGGCTCCTCTTTCTCTCTCGCTCTCAGTCTTTCTCTGTGGTCAATTTTCTGCCTCATCGCTTCCATAAGCTGTACCTCTCATTGCCCTAACTCAGAGTCAATTCATTTTAACCTGAGAGACCGCCCGCTTGGCGTGATGTATAGTCTCTCATGGTTTGCTGCAGGGCATGCACAACGGCCAATGCACCAGAATAGACTTGCTGAATGTGAAACACTTTAATTTACGACCAAAAAAGGGCAGAAAGGAAGAATGTTCAATTTTTTTTTTTACATAAAGGGCAGGGGAGTGCGTGCATTCAACCTTGTGTGTGTGTGTGTGTGTGTGAGTGCATGCATTGAAGTAACTCTGTATGGAATGAAGGACGTGATGCCCTAACTACTCAGTACCCTCTAGGCCTTGTCTCGCCCCCTGGGTGTGTCACCGTTAGAGCCCCCACTCAGGGCATCTCTCCTCCGGTGCCGCTCCCTGCCGCTGCCCCCCAGCACTCTCGCTGCCTTGGCACTGCTCCTGCCTCAGTCAGGTACACCACTGCATATTTTAATTTGACATTAATATTCAGACTGTAGATTGATGTGTGTTTGTTATATTGATCGCCTGTCTGCGTGCATCTGTTCCACAGACATGGGTCAGTCGTCATCGTCGGTGCGTCTGCGGTCTGGAGGCTCTGGTAGCTGCAGGAGGAGGAGGCTGTTAAGACCTGGTTCAGAACCACTGCAGGTCAACATTGTGAGTCAAAGACACACCCTCATAAACACACACACACACACACACCGATACAGATTGATCTAGTCACTGCTTTTACTCTTTTTTTGTCAGGCTTTTAAGGCCTTTGGAGTGATTTATAAAAAGCGATGTATGTACAGATTTGTAAAAAATACTGTGACCACTATGTTATTATAGTAAGTACCTATACATACACACACACACACACACACACACACACACACACACACACACACACTTCGTTGTGACTTTGTTCAACCGACTTTGTTCAACGGTTGCATCAATGCACAGATGGAGATGAGATAATAGGATGTATAACAGAGTAGGAGTATGACTGATAAATAACCTCTCACTGATAACATGGAGATGACAGAGCACTGGTCAGTGTTTCATCAGATAATAAAGGGAACTGATCCGTGAAGATGGTGGCCACGTGGATTAATGTCATACAGTACTTTTAGGCCATTACTCATCCGTAAATCGGGCACCCAACATTTCAGATGTTTTAGTTTTTTTCACTGTGAAGAGGGGGCATTCAGACAATTTCGGAGAAGAATGAGGAATGATATTAAATTTTCCTCATGTATCTGTTGTGTGGGAATCTGTGAGAAATGTAACGTGTCTTTGTCAGTTGTGTGAAATTAGCTCCATAGTATGTTGGAGTAATACTACTCAGGAAGTGAAAACAGGCATTTCAGGATCGGTGCTTTGATGTGCGAGTAGCCTCTGGGGGATTCTGGTGGAAGGAGATGCAGAGTTTCTCTGAAGCATCCTGACGTGGTAGTGAACATTTCTGGGGCTGTGTCCAACATCAACACCTACAGAACTGCAATGCACAGAGCTTAACACCATTTGCATTATTATTTGATCATGCTAAATTGAGTCCCACATGCAAAATCTTTCATAGCACGTTTCATTCTAAAGTATAAATACACATCCATTAGTATTTAGCAGGAGTACTTTTCCCACAAAGACATATGTGTTCAGCATAATGTGAGATTAAACATGCACAGTTTTGTTAAACTTTGTGGGTAGAGCTCACATTTTTTACAGCAGGTTCAAATTAAAGTATTTACAAGGAGTCAGGGAGGATTAACCGCAACATTTGTTATACAATAAGTTGTCCATTTTCATGAGAGCTGCTGTTTACTCAACCGTTGAATTATGAGTCCCAGAGCTTTCAGTCATGCCACGTCTTTGCATTGAAATTGAGTAAACTGTATCTTTACAGAGGTGATACCGCTGCATTTAGGCTTTTAATTATAACTTTGTCTTGCTGGTCTAAATAGTGTTTGTGAGCCACTGCACGTCGTTGCCATGACACTCGCTGGCTCCTGTTCATCTTCTTGCTTCTATCTTTAGGCCGCCTTTTTAAGTGTGAGCTAAATAGAGAATGTGTGTGGGTGAGAGAGTGAGAAAGGGGTGGGAGAGAAACAAGACAGGGGAAGAGAGATGCTCCCTTTGTATGTGCACTTTTGTGTCATGGCCCTCCCCTGGGGTAGGGAACGTGGACTCACAACAGTGGAAATGCCTTGTGTGTGTTTGAATGGCGAGGGAACTTCATTTGTAGCGTAGCTCAAATGCTGGAGTTTATGACCGCATCTTGAGCATGGAGGTACCACATATATCTTTTTTTACGCACAATATGGCATAACATCGTACCACAGCTGTAGTGCAGTCACATGGATGGATAGTGCTTCGACATTAAATCTGTGTGTTGCTGGCTTGTTTCTGGTAAGTCACGCATTGTTTATTTTGTATGGATCACATGTCGAGATCGGATCCGTTGTTTGTGATACAGTGCGGTGTATGTTCAAGCCCTCCTGTTAGGATGCCTACTGGAGCCCAGAGGCCGCAGGGGGCGAGAAAGCATTCTCACTGCAGTGGATTAACTGCTAACTTAACTCCTCTCTTCTCCCTTTCATTTAAATGGATTTCTCCCACAGTCATTGCCCTCTCCTCTCCTCTCCTCTCCTCTCCTCTCCTCTCCTTTACTCTCAGTCTCAGTGTTAATTCCTATGCAGATGAGAGGACAGTTCCCTGTGTGTTACTAATGCTGTGCCCGAAGCTCTGCTGTCAACTTGTCAGAAAGGGGGACTGTCTTATTAAGGGCTTCACACAGATTTAAGAGTTTCAACCAAAATCTTACATGATTAAGTTTTGGCTAACCCAGGTCGGTTTGGTCATAATCATATTATGCAATGGTATCTATTCATTATGAATGCATGAGTCAGCAGGCAGTGGCTAGTGAAAAAGGAGAGAGCACCATTGCTCATATGTTACAGTAATTTAACCACATAGATTCTGTTGGTATCTGCCTGTTATCCGCTGTGACTTACTGCAGCCACCAGGTAATACTGTTTGTAGGATGCAGCGGGATCTGATAAATAGAAGCGCCGCAGACTGAATCTGAGCAGGTGGTTGTGTCTGAGCCTCCCTAGGCTGTTACTTCCAAAGAATGGGTTTCTGCCTGTCAGGTGTGTGCGTGTTGTTGTTGTTGTTGTTGTTGTTGTTGTTGTATGCATAGGCGTGCGACTCCATGCTTTCGTGGTGTGTGTGTGTAAGGGAGAGAGACAGACAGGCTCGGGGCCTTTCATCTTATATAACCTTTTCTCCCCACAAAATCCATTTCTACTTTTATTTCAGATGGCTGCATGTTCCTGGGGCCTGGAGAAACAGTGGTGCGTGTTCATGCTCTTACTCACTGGTGTATCCTGTTTTACAGTATCTCCACACTATGCTCCGTATTTTGACAGATCATGCATGCCTGTGCATGTACAGATTTGTGTTTGTGCTTTCTTGGAGCACATTCTGTTTTGTACCTCATCAGGGCCAGTATTTCTATCCTTCCATCATCACACCAACTATGCTATGCTGCGACCACAGAGGGACAATGGGGATATATTAGTGGATGGTTTCAGTAATGTCACAACATGCAGTGATTTTTTTGTTATGAGACTATTAAAGGCCTAAGGCACTCCGGTGCTTGTTATCCGGCATCACTTTTATCATTTGGGAGAGTTTTCCCAGGCAGCTTAGGTGATTTTACCCACAGTCCTCAGCTTCTACTGTTTGTGTAATATAGTGTTTATTTTCATGGCTGTTTGGCAGGTTTATATTAGGGATAAAGACCTTTCCTGGTCTTAAGTCAGCACAGAAGAATGTCACCTTGTGTTAGGTAATACGATGATCCCTTATTATCTGACAGCACCATCTTAGAGCCGACACCCCACAGGCTAAAATGTCTAAAAGTTGTCTTTCATTTTTATGTATTAATTCCACTGATATCTTTCACCGCAGCCATTCCCCTTTCTTTTTCCAACTTTTACTTTTCACCTGAGTTTAATAATAGCCTAGAATTGTTCAGTATCTAATTTCTCCTTACCTCTCTACGGTACATTGCATTGCACTGGGTTGTGTGGCCCAGATCCCGCAATTTTTTGGTGCCACGCTTTCCCAGATCCATATACTTCATCTTTGTTTGCTAGTCTGTTTGATTGTGGACTTGACTTTAGTACAAACAAATATATTTAACAATTCTGTCTGCAGCTGAGAAAGCTGAATATTTACTGAGCACAAAATACTTGTATTTGTTCTGGACACTGCTTACTCTCGTGCGAACCCTTCCACACAGGAGGTCCAGCAACCTATTGTGAAGTAGGCCAGTTTAATAACCTAAGTAGCAGTTAGTTACAAAATGTTTAAATGATAATGAAATAAATAAAACTTGTTTAATTCTACACTGATTCAAAATTTGTATTCTCTAAAGCATAACTTGGCCATTGCTATGCCGTCAGTTCTCATACAAAAAAACTGTGACACTGGGAACTGTGCTGGAAGTATTCACACTCATCAGTGGTGCCAATACAATGGTAGTAAAATAGTCATCTTGCTGCTTTGTCAACATAAAGGCTAATATCTACTGGCTGTTGCCTGGGGGATCATGTGTGTTGACCATACACATTGACCATTTTCAATCCATTCATTGTCAACCACGTGACCTGTTGCCTGTACAGTCAATGCAATATCCAACAACATTGCCAGTCAACACAGTTTGGACTTCAGGTTCAGGTGGAGGCAGCATCCTGATGGAGTCATCTGAAACATGCAGCTCTTTGTTGTAATCAAGCACTTTTTGAGTAGCAATTCCACCCCCAAGTAGAGTTTACATTTAGAAATATGAACAGGCATCACACAAATATGCAGCATTTATTGTAATCCAGTCTTTAGGAGCTCATATTGAGTATTTGCACACTGAATAAAATACTTGGCCCCAGCTCTGGTCACTTTGTCCCCATCCCTGCCCTGAAATAATGAGACAGAACCTAACTGCCTGTACAGCGTTCTGCTAGTTAGAATGTATCCTGCAGGCCCCTGTGAACGACGGGGTGGATTTTTCTGGCAGCTGCCACTTCTTGTGTACATTATTTAGCTTAACTTTCTGCCTCTGACCTCCCTGGCTCCCTGCTACACCACATGTGGCGTCAGAGAAAACCCTCCATCACGTACACGCATTATGCAACCCTCACGCTTTTTACTCCTTTGCCCCTCTCCATCCACCTCCCTTTCTTCCTGACCTCAGAGCTCGTCATCCCTCTCTCCCTCACTTTCATATTGTCTATTCCCCTCTCCTCTCATCACATTTTCTTTCACCCCCCCTAATATCTTTTCTTAGCTACATCGCCTTATCTCCCCTCTATTCCCTCCATCCCATTCCTCCCTCCAGGCATGAGTAAACATACACTTCCTGCTACCTGTTGGGTGTGTGAGTATGAGAGCATGTAAGCTTCTATGTACCTGTGTGCATTCATATTTTTTAGATGGCAAGCCTGTTTGTGGATATTTTACAGGACAGCACTATTATCAGGTGGAGTCTATGAAGTCTTTGATGGCAGAAATTGACCTATCAACAAGAAGTAAGTGCGGAGAAACAGAGTGCCAAAATATCCCTGCACCCAAATATCGTTTCACTGCAGAGTTTTGCATTTCAATCCGATGTTCTGCTTTTGAACTTTCAGGGCGTAGAAGCAGTGAGAATGTAAAATCATTTTAGCTCAGAGGACAGGTGGAGCTGTAGATTTTTGTATCCCAACCCATCCCCCCTCTTCAGTGAGTTACACATCTATGGCATCTAGTGGGCAAGATTAGGTTGATTAGAGTGAAAGGTGACTAGGCTGTCCATTGCAAACCACAGCGTCCCACTGTCTCTCTAGCCTCATTTAGAATGTTATAATAAAAATCTAAATATATAATAGTCTGCCCCCAATGAGACGCAGTACAAATACCCAGCAAGCATTGCATGCAAATGTAGCAGCAAGAAAACTCGGGAAGCAAGTGAAGGCACTATTGCTCTTACCTCCCAGTGTTTCGGGCCGCAGGTGGCTGACAGTGTTCTGATGAATGGTGACACTAGCGAGCGCACTCAGTAAACTCATAACCAGCACAGCAGCAGTGCAGTAATGGAGTGCTGTCTTAGGCAACCAACCAAATCCCAGCATAGATCATAAGATTGCATCCCTCACCCCACAGCTGAGCTCTCAAATGACCAATCTTTGGGCTTTACTTAAGTACATGCTGGCATTGAACAGGAACATAGATAAATAAAAGTATTTTCAGCAGTGTTCCTTAATATTTCCTTTTTGTTGCTGTTTGTGAAAAGCTACAATGCCATCTTTGGGGAGCTTGTTATAGTGTATTTTAGAAGAGGCACTCTTTCCCCTCTATGGGAAATTTGACAGAAATTTCAGACTTACTACACGTCACTGAAGAGAGGAGAGCTTTAGGGATTTCCGTTTGAAAATGTTCAGAATCTTTTACTCTTCAGATGAGTAAAGGAAGTCTAATGGATATGAGTCAACGTGTGCAAATGCAGTTGAGCCCACTGGTCAGAGAAGAAGAGGGTAAATAGGAAATGTTGATGAATTCAAATGAATCGTGTTGAATAGGTCATGTAGATTAAATGCATCACAGTGAAAGTATAAATATAATATAATATAATACAGTATAATCTGATCATTTAATTACATTTTAATTAATTTAATTTTTTACTCTACACACACACACACACACACATAAATAGAGAGAGAGAGAGAGAGAGAGAGAGCTTGTCTTACTGCAAATATTTGGTCTGAATGAGGCCTTTAGCTTCACTGTGAGGTTGCCAGCATAGACTCCAAGAAGTTACAGCGTCTGTCCAAGAAATAGTCCCACACATAACAACTTGTAAAACAACAATGTGCTGATTTTACACTTTTTGTACAGATTAAACAAACGAGACATATCTGTGAGCAAGAAAGCAAAGGAGTGTTTCCCAGAATGTTGCACTATTCCTTTAACTTTTACCATTTCCCTTGGTGGGAATCGTTGAGTCAGCAAACACTGACAGTTCCACCAAGTAGTTTCAATATAATTTGGATTTTTAATAGATGTACAGGGGAAAAGGGTTGAGTTGGTGTTGTCTCTATTGTATGCTTTCAGCAATTAACGCCACAGTTAAACTACTTTCCCTTAGCAAATAAAATACAATTATTAAAGTAGCATAGTAATGACAAAGTTTTTGCCACATAAATGTGGAAAACAGGCTAGACATGTATTAGATTAGCTTCATCTTTTGTTTCTCCTCTGAAGGCTTGCCTCCAAAAGCCTGTTTTAATTCCACAGGAGACTTTATATACCCTAAGTTCAGACAGTGTTTATACAAAGACTTTGTGTCTTAACGTCCCTGCTAGAACTTCACTGTGCAGACTCACTAGGGGCTGACATAAAGAAAACAGTCGCAGGGCAGATTCATCTTGTTCTACTGTCTCTAGAACACACAGATATTGCACTGGTTTATCATAAAATAATAATTAATTTACTGGTCCCGTGGCTATATCATGACTGAGTGGATTATTGTGAGTGGATTATTTCCACTGAAGTTGTTAGAGGTCTAGGAGTGTTGTACTTTGGCTTGTGATGTCTTTAACCCTTATTTCTCCACTTAACTCTTTTATCTCCCGTCTTACACTATTTCTTCAAATGCTCTGACCCACTGACTTTCAGCCAAATTGAGCAGAACGACTAAACAGCTGATGTCTGAACAATGGTGACACAACTGTGTTCAGGAAAAGTCTGGTGATTTATTTTTGGGCGCTTTGTGGCTTGTGAGGGGCTGGGAGGAAGCAGGAAGTCAGCGTGGTTGTCGTGGGGATGGAAGGGGAACAAAGGAATTGGAGCAGACTGGAGGGGAAATGGGTGTGGTAGGCTTGGCCTCCCATTAGCCAAATACCTACTGACCACATACAGATTAATTTGCTAGTGCTGAAATGTGTTGTCTTACTCAGAGAGAGACTTGCTAAAGATGTAGCTCTCTGGCTAAATGCTTTGATTCATGCATTTCTTACTGGTGCGGGACTTAATCTAATGATTAAAAAATAGAGAGAGCCTGGAATATTTTCACTGTCTTTCATCTGAAGGTGAGAGGTGCAAACATTGTTCCTAATATAGTTGTCAGTGTGGCAGTGATGGATGATGCCAATATTGTAGCAAACGACTTCTGCTTAAAGCAGCAGAGCTTCCTGCCTACATCCTACCAGGATACTAGTAACCATTATGAGTAGATGTTGCACGGAGGCATACGTTTGGAATTAGTGCTGTGCGGCAATAGTATAATCACACCATGCATTGCATCAACCTTGTTCAAAGAAGGTGTCAAGGACGTGCTTTGTACTCACATCTGTGTGTAATATTCGTTGACTGGTCTGGAGCGAGTCCAGTTTGATGACATTAGATCGGCCTCTGTTATTTGCAGATGATCTTCTCTCTTTGGCGTAATTGGATCATGGTATCTGGTGTGCACTGGAGTAGGTCTCTCATGGGGAAATATGTCCCAATCAAGTGGAGAATGAGCAGCTGCTTCTGTGGAAGGGGGTCATGGTCATTTTCACAAGCGAGGGCGAAGGCGGAGATCATGAGATTAACTGCCAGTTTGGTGTAGTGGCAGCACTAATAGACATTATATCAGACTGGTGATTAAGAGAATACACAACCACAAGCATGGTTCACTTAACCGTTTACCTTTTTTTGACCTCCCCTGGTTCTAAGCTTAAAGAAGTGACAGCAAGTGTGTGATTTCAAATAAAAAGAGCCAAAATTAAGTTTTTGTGCAAGATGATTAAATGATAGGTTCACTATAGCTTAATACAGTAGTCACATAAATTGGGTAATTCAGACTGCTGAAGCCTCATATGAGCTATGGCTGAACTTTGGACACATGGGCATGTCAGTTTTGTTTAAAGAGAGACTTGA
This sequence comes from Nannoperca obscura, assembly GCA_036024295.1. Lineage (NCBI taxonomy): Eukaryota > Metazoa > Chordata > Actinopteri > Centrarchiformes > Percichthyidae > Nannoperca > Nannoperca obscura. Next base: position 4,697 of record JAVQJL010020763.1, on the reverse strand, counting down.
AAAAATGTGAACCAATTTTTTAATTCTTTTTTATATGATTGGGCAAAGAGGCCAGCGAGGATTGACCTCATAGAAAGCTATTCAGAGAACCCAGTTATAATAATAATAACTTTTGTTTATATAGCACCTTTAAAAACAGAGTTTACAAAGTCCTTCGATAGATAAAGCAAAAGCAGCATATTGAGACAACAGAAAGCCAAACAGTAAAAGAAAAACAATTCAAAATCAAACACAAGATAAAAATGAATGGTCAATAAATGCAAATAAAAATAAATGAAGCAGTAATATCTATAACAAGACAAGGAAACAATAAGAAGACGGTGAACAGAAAAGACGCATCACGTAAAAGCAAGTCTGTAAAATGGGTTTTAAGAAGTGATTTAAAAGACGTTACTGATTCTGCGAGACTTGCCCCTTCAGCCGAGGGGCCCTGATGGCAAAAGCACTGTCCCCTTTAGATTTAAGTGTCAACTCTGGAACAGCCAGAAGGGCCCCACCCAAGGATCTATGGCTCATATGGGGGTCAACATTTCTGCCATATAGCTTGGTGCCAGATCCAGTAGTGCTTTAAAAGTGATCAGTAAAATCTTCAAATTTATTGAAAATCCCAACTGTGTCAATCACTTCTTTTCAATCACTGTATCTTCACTTATTTAGTTGGAATAATATCAAGGCTGCAGGACAGTCTGACAGGTGTGGTTAAAAAGGAGTTGAGGTGGGTCAAGCATTTATAAAGGCAACCGATGACACTGATCTGTATTGCTCTGCTTACATCCGTTATACCGTATATCATAACCCTAAAAGTCACAATAATGACAAGCCTGAAAAAAGGTTTAAGTGATATTAATTAACTGCATCTGTGCTTGTGAATGCAATTCATGTACAGTAAGTTGAGTCTTATTTAACATATGATTCTCTGCTGGAGGGAGCTATTTAGCCTTTTTTTATCTCTCTCTCGCTTTTGGTTATGTATGAGTATAGTAGCATTGGTGTCTGTGCAGATTTAGACTTTCAGATGTGACCTTTGTTGTCTAAATGTCAGGGAGATTGGAGAGGGAGCCCACAGAGGTAGGGCAGGCTTATGTAATCTGCTCACTCTGCATTTCACAAACACACATGCACACACACAAGCACAGAGCAGGAAAAAAAAGAGCTTGTTTGAGGACGGTTGTCATATCTCAGCTGTGATGCCTTGCACAGCTCTCTGCAACTCACTGAAAGCCAGGCTTTCAGGGGCTATTGCTTTTATCTGCATGTATGTGCAGAAAGTGCATTGGAAATTATTTATGGCTTTAAAAATACTGATATTGTGCACTCCTTTGGTGGCATTCTTTTTAATGTTTTCTGGTGCTTTTTTTTATCCATCCCAGAGCTCTCAGTTGAATGTAAAGACGGAGTTTAGTTTGAAGAGGGTTTTTGTGTCTGTGCATTTGTTGGATGGTTGGTTTGGGGGTGTGAGGACTGAACTGATTCTCCTGTATGAATTCATTCATGATCGTACAGTGCTCTCTCCATAATCTCCCAACAATGAGCGGCACAGACACCAGGACAAGTGCTGCAGGCTGGGAAGCGCTCATGTGTAATTCAATGTTCACCTTAAGCATCACAGAGGCCAACATAACGATGAGCATGCCAATGGCAAACACGTGCATCAGATGGGAGCTGGAGCCATTTTGTCCTGTCACTCATAACGCTGAGCTTTAAAGGAAAACTGCACCGAGGTTTGAAAGGTGGCTCTGAAGCGTTTGCAGCTCGCTACTTTATGGAGAACCTCAGCTGCACAGCAGTGGATTCAAACAGCAGTTTCATGAAAAACAAATGAAATCCACAGAAACTTCTCAGAACATATCTCTGGTATCTAATGCTCAGCATTTCCCATATTTTTGCTGAAACATATCAACCCGCATCCAAGTTTGTTTATGTTGGCCCTTAGCGTAACAAGCTAACTAAGCAAGCAATTGGTTTATTTAGACGTATTTTTGGTGCAAATGTGACAGCGTGGAACATGTTGAACATATGGAATGGCAGCTGCAGGACTGGGCGGGGCTGTTTCTACTGACAGTTTGATACCTTTTTCCTGCCATGAAGCTGTGTTGCTGTTAAAATGTATTGTAAATGGCATAAATTTTCTAGCTGACTGCAGCCTCTGTGCTCATTAAATGACCAGACTATTCACGAAAACCTGCAACTTCAGTTCCTACTGCTACAAGGATGTATCCCTCTCACTCTGAGGGCACAAATGATTAAATCACAGGAATAATACCTTCATACCTGACCTTTAAAATGATAGAATCAAAATGATTGTTGATATTGATATTGAATGTGTGTGATGCTCAGGAAAATTGTCAAACTGTGACAGTCGTTTCTTTTGTAAAGCATGTGTTTGTCATAATGTCCTCCTGTACCCAGAGCGTCACATGATTACAGCATTACCGCATCACTTTTACTGGGGTCTTGGAAATTGAGATTCACCACAAGTACTGGGCAAACCTCGGTGCTTCTGAATAACTTTTCCTGTTCCACAAATTAGTGTTTGTTTAGTTTAGAGGACTGCGTGTACACACCCTGTCAAGTTGAGGTTTTGGAGCTGCGCGTGTATCAGCTTTCAGCCATGTTTTTTTTTTTACTTTTCTTTATTTAGAGTAGGTTTACTGAGCTTTATTTTCAGATTATGTCCCACTCTGCATTTATACATTTACACACCTTCACATCAGGCGTTGCTCCTGCAACCACACTCTGATCTGTGGGGCAGCTCCACTACTGCAGTTTGAGGTTAACCGGGTTGCTCAAGGGCACCTCAGTGGTGGTAATGAGGTCGGGACACTTTCACAAACCAGTTGGAATCAATTGTGCAAAGACAAGGATATGATTATGCTTTGATATGCTTGTTGGCCCACCCAGGCTGCTGGCTAGGACATTGCCCTACCTAAATCCCGGTGTGTGTGTGTGTGTGTGTGTGTGTGTAATCCTAACCTGGAGAATTCTTTAAATTAAAAAAACATCCACCTTCTTCTATTTCTAGAGCTGCATCAGCATAAACATCTTGATGCTGTCAGCAAAAGAGTACCAAGCATGAAACACCTTGCAACCTACGATGCTTCTGCCCCAAAGGTTTTGTCTGCATTTTGAACTGCAAAATTCATTTGACATGTTTGCAATGAAAATCTTTCCTTCTTTCCTTCGTGCATTAAAACTACTAATACAACATTTTGAAATATTAAAGCATACACAAGTGTGTATTTCGCCAGGATAAAAATGAAAGGTTGGTCTGGATACTGGGCTGTATCCCACTCTCTGTACCACAACAACAGTTGGAGTACAGACTACAAAATGTATTTTAGAAAATGCAATTATTTAGAATCAACCGAGATTCAAACTGTGTTTAACTTGAGCAGTTTTGATCACGTAGAGGTGATTTTGCATGCCCATGGGTGGCAGCTGTAAGTGGCTGCTGCTTGCATCGGTGGTAATGCGGATTGTAAATGTGGTTGATTATCAGATCAACTGGGCACACCGTGTCTGATTGATGCGTGGCCACCGACAAATAGGCAGAAAGGGCTGACAATATGCCAATAAAATTACAAGATGGTGATCACTTGGAGTAACGTGCATCCATTACCCTGACATTTATTCTCCTTCACCGCGGGCTGTTAATGATAAATGATAAATCACCACGGAACGGTGATATTTTTAGATGGGGTGGGAGACGAATGAGGTTATGATTCTGGCCTCAGTGGGAAATGTAGTCATCGACGGGCTGGCTGTGCCCCTCCCCCGACTGTAGGTGATGGCTGCTGCCGGTAGTCTAGCAGCGGAGCGCTGATCGGTATTAACACAGGACCGCCTCTCAGCCTCACAGCCGATCTCTCCGCGGTCCCCCACTCACCGGAAGGCAGCTCGGCAGCTTCGATCAGCCTGCGCACAGCCTCTCTCTTGTTTGCGCTGTGAATCTATTGGCCTGAGAGTCGGTCGGTTTAGGGGAAGAGGCGAAACACCGGCAGGTGTTGACTAGCGGGGAGAAATCGCGGTGCAGACTGATGACGATGATGATGGTGAGGATGATGCATCTCTTCCCGTTATGAATTAGCTTACATCGCGTAGTGTGAAGAGGCGAAGGGGCATCTCTCTTTTTGTTTTTTTTTTCATTTCTTGCCTAACTGTAATGGTGGATTTCGCTTTGAGGCTACGTGTCTTGACGGGAGAGCCGAATACTGCCCGTCTCTGAGAGCGCATCTCAGCATCGGCCTGCAGCGCTGCGCCATGGCCTTGGATGTCCAGACTTGCGCGGTGTTTACGGTGATCGCGGTTCTGGTGCTTGTGAACGTGCTGTTGATGTTCATCCTCGGTACTCGTTAATGGATCTGCGCTTGGGGCCCGGTTCGCAGCGCAGCGCACTATCACACAGGAGAGGAGAGAAAGGCAGTGCGCGTTGGTCGAGAGCGGGGACACCCGGCACTCCATCACGGCTACACGTTGAAATGAATGACGTTGGTACAACATAATGTATTTCTGTTACCCCCTCCCCAATCCTCCGTTATGTCTTGTGTCCTCTCACCGTTTGTGATAGCTAGTGTTGTCTGGTGGTGGTCGTAGTTGTGCGGATACAGATCTGTGATCTTACCCTTTCTGTGGTGACTGGAAATTCATATCCCCCGCATATAAACATGTGGGGGGGGGGGGGGGGGGGGGGGGGGGGG
>JAVQJL010020749.1:0-37552 GCA_036024295.1 Nannoperca obscura | reverse complement strand
TTCACTGCAATCACATGCAACCACTTAGATAGCCGGTGCAACCGCTCTACCAAACAGACGCGCAGCAAACCCCCCAACCACCATGCATGTGTTGTCAAGGTCACACATACACATGCGGTCAGATGTTAAACATCAAGTACGTCATGCACACGTGCACAAAGTGGATTTTAAATACCAACCGTACAGTTTTATCTTAATGAAGTCATTCAGATGTAACACCCATGAACACGTGTTGGAGATCGTACTATGTGCTTGTACATCAGCACACACAGGTTCTCATGCATTGTGCCTCGCGCCGTGGTTGACATTTAAAAAAAATGTATTATTATATATTATATTGATATTATTACTTCATTCAATCCCAAAACCAAATGCAGCTTTCCTATTGTTAATGAGCTGGAAGAAGAAAGAAGCGAGACTGATGGGAGAGGCACACCACCAAGGCTCAGCCTCACTAAACAAAAGAAACTTGTTCTCTCTGATTTACTCAGTCTGCTACACACATACCTCAAAACACACATAAACTGTCTCAAACACACTCCCCAAAGTTTTCCCCAGCCTCAACCTTCGCAAAGTGAAATGCCTTTTGTAGCTGATATCCCAAAAAAAACCTCTTTGATCTATAAAAACAAGACCTTGGAAGTGTCTCAGTGGAATCACAGAACAGTCAACAGGAGTGATGGGAGGCTCTTTTGTGTGTAGTGCAAATAAAGCTGTCTGAACTTAATTGAATTTCTTGATCTCCCATCGTTGACAGAGGAACGCCCCACATGTTTTGTTGTGATTGTATCATCAAATATGAGTGAAGTTTGATTTACTCTCGTGCTCTGCCTTTCTTTCTCTCTCCCTCCCTATGTTCTCCTTCGTCCCCCCCCCCCCTTTCTGTTCACCCCCTTTTAGAAGGTCTGAGCAGTTCCTGGAAGGACAACGGCTCAGCCGGCCCCTTCACCCCATCCAGCAATAGCTCTTCGGGGGGCTACTGGAGCTGGTCCGCCCCCAGTGACCAGTCCAACCCTTCCACACCTTCCCCACCGCTCTCCGCCGACAGCTTCAAGCCGTTCCGCGTGCCCAGTCTGGGCGGCGTGGGACCCGGCCCCGCGGGGCCTGAAGACCCGAGCCTGGAGGAGCAGGACGGCAGCAGCCTGCTCTTCGACGAGCCCATCCCTCGCAAGCGCAAGGTGAATACTGTAGATAAACGTCTGAGTTAAAAGGCTCAGTGTACCGAAAACAAACCATGTTGAGTTAGTCGTAGAGACCCTTATTGCTACGATTTGAGAAAATGACTTCGTTCACATCAAAATACCAGACAGAAACAACAGCAAAATGTATTTTCTTCAGCAAACTGAAACAGCCACCACACACAATCGAAGTACTCCACTAAACTTAAACCTCTCTGTCCCTTCGTGCTCTGTTAATTGAGCTAAACTCAGGACAGTTGATTGAGCATAAAATAGTGTTTTAATCACAGTTGATGACACCCATTAACCATGAAAATTGAAGTGCGAGTGATGATTTAGTGTGGATAGAAAGCCAAAGTGGAGGGGAAAAGATGTCTTCTTACATGGATAATGTCTCAGTAGTTTTAAAAATACATTTTCTCTCAGGCTGCAAGTTCCAATTAAACTGGCTAATCACTACCTCAATCCTCACAGTTTCTAGGAAATATATCTTTTTTTTCGGAGATCGTGAACTCATGTGCCTTAGAAGGTTCACAAACAGTCACAACAACACTTTGAGCGTTGTCTTTTCTTTCAGTGTGGTGCTGTCATAGAGTCAGGCAGCAGATCTCCCGATGGCAGGCTGATCTCTCAATAAGAAAAAGAGTCTTTGAGATGCCGTCAGGTGTAGCTGCTTGATTCACCTCTCCAACACGTTGTGGTATTATCCACTGAGGTCATGGGTGTAGTTTCGACTGACTGACAGCAAAGGACACACGGCCTTCTGCTCCAGTGGTTTGCTGCCCAGAAGTTACGAGTGCAACACGCACGCACACACACACACACACACCAACAGACATTTATACATACAGTTTCTTTCTCACTCATCATTTGGGCTCGTCTCATTTCTACACACCACTGACAGCTCATCACATCCACTATGCTCTCTCTCTCTCTCTCTCTCTCTCTCTCTCTCTCTCATCAGCCCTCCTACGTGCTAGTTTGTCGTTCGCTGTCGACATCATCCATCTATCCCTCTTTTCACTCGCTCTCCCCCTCTTCTTCCCCACTTCCTTTCCAGCTTTCGACATTTGCCCTTCATAATTACTTCTCAGCCTTCACATGCAGCCACTCCGCGGGCGGCAGTAACGGTTTTTAATGCCAGCTACCGCAAACATAAAGATCCTGCCGGCTTCATGTCTCCTCTAAAAATCGATAAAGACATTTGGGTGTACTCCACATCGGCACACAGTACTGTATTCATTGGGGACTTATCACAAAGAAGGGCCTCGACATGGAGAGGGAGACATGTAGAAGTGGGAAAGGGAGGGAGAGGAAGAGTTATGATGAAGAATTAAAGGGGGACTAACAGGAATTACAGGACAAAGGAAGAGAGAATAGAACGTGGATTCTATAAAAAATGTTATTAATAAAAAAAATGTCTTGGGTAACAATGTAGTTGACTTACATAAACACACATATGTGCAAGGTTTTACATGAAATTACCTACACACTCCTCTCGCTTCTCTCTTGGCGAGACAATACCGTTCGGAGCTCACTATTTAATTAACCGTGAAATGCTTCTTTAAAGGGAATAACACACACACACACAAACACACACACACACACTCACTGACACACAAAACAGGCTTTTGTTACCTAAAGACAAAACAATGCGGGGGGTAGGGAGGGGGGTAGATTGTTGTGTGTGCCTGCGTTTCTGAAAGGAGGGGGAAAAAAAACATCTTGTCAAAATTAAATAAGCCCCCTCAACAATAGTTTGATAGACAGGCCTATAAGACCGTTTATAATGCCTCAGAGTGGGGAAGCAGGAGGGCAGGGAAAAACCTCACGGGGCTTTTCTCTCCATGAAAAACAATGTCCACACAGACGAAGGAGCATGTAGTGTGAGGTTATTTCATTCCTTTGTTGTCAGTAAACAGTGAAAATTCACTTTTTTACTGAAGCTCGACAGCGACACGACAAACATGATCCACGTTTTTCAATGGCTGAATAAGCACTTTAAAAAACGCATAACTGAAATTCTTCAGCACACTTCACCGTACAGATGGATATAATAATCATAATATTTAAATTAACAAACGCTCTAGACTTGACAACCACCTGTCTGTCTGTCAACACGTTTGTGAGCTCCCGTTGTTTCTGACTCCAGCCGCTGTGCTTTGTGCGTGTTTGTGTGTTTCCTGCAGAACTCCATGAAGGTGATGTTCAAGTGCCTGTGGAAGAACTGTGGCAAGGTGCTGAGTACCGCTGCAGGCATCCAGAGACACATCCGCACCATCCACCTGGGGTAAGACGCCAACGCGCGCACACACACACACACACACACACTGCGTACCTTAGATAGAGTCCACTTACATCTCTGTCACTTCCTCTCTGACCCCTCCAACCAGCTTCTTTGTCAAAACAGCAGTTTGACGGCTGATGGATTGCCGCCACGGTAACACTTCCTGCTCTGGGAGCGAGCGAGGAGGTGACGGGTGAAAGGAAAATGAGTGAGGCGGAGAACAGCGATATCGGACAAATTACACATTCATGCTGACATTCAATTAAACGGAGGCCGCTCTGCCCCGCACTGATGGTGTTTAGTCGGTTGAAGGAATGACACTGTTGAAGGGGGGCAGGGGTCGTGTGTGATTCCACTGAACACCGTTTGCTTTACACTGTTCATGGAGAGCAATCAGCATTCACTCCGTCACCGCTCACCGCTCGTATCCGCCGTCTGTTTTTAGGCGTAACTGTGACTCGGACTGCAGTGACGGCGAGGAGGACTTCTACTACACGGAGATCAAGCTCAACACGGACTCGGTGGCGGACGGGCTGAGCAGCCTGTCCCCCGTGTCCCCGTCCGTCCTCTCTCCCCCTCCCCCTCCCCCGTCCCCTCTCCCCTCTCTCAGCCAGCTGCCGGACGCCCACAGACCCCCGCAGTCCTCCGACACCAAGGAGCCTCACGCTGGCGGCACCACGCCGCTCAGCCGCTCTGCGCCCAGCGCACTCTACCTCATCCACGCGGACCATGCCTATCAGGTGAGCAGGACTTTTGCACACGGACGCACACACAAACACGCGGGCAAGATTAGGATCAATGTACGACACACACACACACACACACACACACACACACACACGGTCCAACTCAACATGAAGATAAAGGATCGATGCACTCTCCGGATCAATATCCACACCGCAATGCTCTTATCAGGCCACACACACTCACAAAAGGCACATCTTTCCTCTCACACACTACTATCAGGGTCCTCGTTATCCTGATTATCTGTCACAGTGTTTACGAAAAGCCCCTGATGTCACGGTGCCCTGTGGTCCCTTGCTCCCGTTAGCAGCTGTGCTAACAGTCGTGGTATATCGACACACAGCAGCAGGTTTCAGCAATTAATTGTAGGTGGAAGAATGACACAATCCATCACTTTGAACCAGTTGAACCAATTATATTAATCTGAGTCTGACATTAATGTGACAGCTAAGGAAAAGTCAAAGTGTTAGCATTTTAGCTATTAGCTATGAAAAAGACATGAAATGGAACATCGTCACTTGGAAGTCAAGGCTTTGAGAATGAAATATGCTTTGGGAGGGCCACAGAGACACTGCTGTTCCTCGTACATTGTTCTGTTGGGATAGAAAACACCACCATTGTGACCTCTGCCCTCAGGCCACGGCTCCGGTGTCCATCCCGTCCAGCAGCAGCAACTCGGCTGGCTCTGCCTCCACCAGCTTCACCCCCACCAACAGCTCCAGCTTTAGCATCTCCTGGCAGTCACCGCCCGTCACTTTCACCGGGAACACGGTGAAGAAACTTGAACGCGCACGCGAGACCGAGCCTTTACTCGCACCCCCATACACTGCTCAGTTTGAGTCCTCATATTTACTCAGTCTGTCTGCCCTCTTCAGGTGTCGCCCAGTAAAAGCCAGGGCTTCGGGGAACAGCGCTCCCAGACCATCGCCGTCCTCTCGTCCCCTCCCAGAGCCACCACCGCCCTCAGGTACTGGATCTTCACTGCTCGCTGTGTCTTACCTGACATTTCCTTTTCAGCTTTAATGAAAGCGCATATTCGATTTCACCGAGAAATGCATCTAATATGATTTTCTACTTTAATTACACCGTCAGCCTCTGATTTGCCTTGTGCGTTTCATGTGGTGTCTCCTATTTACCACGGCGGGACGCAGATGATCATCGCTCATGATATCGTTACAACTTAAAACGGATATTAATTTAGAGTCTTCCCCGTCATGACAGTGTCATCTGCTTTTCTCCGTGTCTCCCCCCCAGTCGGAAGGTGCGCGGTGAGGGGAAGAAGTGCCGCAAGGTGTACGGGATGGAGAACCGCGACATGTGGTGCACTGCCTGCCGCTGGAAAAAGGCCTGCCAGAGATTCACCGACTGAGCGCTCCCCGCCGACTTCACGGCGCTCCACGCCAACAGGCGCTGCCGCCTATCGCCAGAGAAAGGGGAAGGGGCATCATTTTGCATGCATTTGGTTTCTTCAGCTCAAAATCGCAATCTGTCCGTCAAGCTCCGGCTCCGCCCCTGTTGTTGCCCTCCCCCCCGAGCTCCACTGAACCCCTCCAGCTGTAGAAGGAACCAAAGGACAGCGGAGTCACCTTTAAAATTGCCGTCCAGGATTCCCAGTACTGCCTCGCCATTTTCATCGTTCCCCGTTTTGGGAAACCCCAGTGCAGCTAAACAGTGTAAAGAAACGTAGATCTAAAGATTTCTCCTGTTTTTTATGTTGGGTTCAGTGTTGCATCTTTCTATGTTTTGTAAAGCTCTGGTTTTTAAATGGAAAGTCCAGTCAAAGAAAAAGGGTCCAGAAAAAAAAAAGGCCAAAAGCTTTTTTGTGTGTTTTGTTAAAAGAAAAAGAAAAAATCTTTTTTATCCAAAAAGAAGAGTCTTTGCTGCAGTTTTTGAAGAACATTATGGAAAAAGCACGGAGGTAAACCTCGCAGTTTTTGTTCTTCCCTCAGCTCGTTCATCTCCTGTTTTATTTCCGGAGTCTTTGAGGTGATCTTTGTCACCGACATCACAGCCTCTCCCGGCCCCTCACCTGCTCTCTCTGCACTCCTGACAGCCCCGAGGGAATGTACGGCAGGCTGACGTAGAGAGAGAGAGGGGGGGGGGGGATAGAGACACACAAGGTGAACGATCAATGCAAAAATAAAGATACAATTTACAGTCAGGGAAAGCAGGTGGACCATGCCACACAAACACCGCAGCAGCATTTACACACACACACACACACACACACACACACACACACACGCAAACAAACACACAATCAAAGCAGAAGACTGGTTTTCTATGTCACTTTTTTATCCAGTTGATTTATTTTCTTTGTTTTATCAGGGATGTGATTCTAAAGAAAGCAAAAACCAGCAGTTAAAACTTGGGGTTGTACGATATACAGCACTATCTCAACAGCTTCTCTCTTTCATTACACATGACAACTTTGCAACCAAAAACTCCTGTATCTTATTCTTTATGTTTTTGGTTTTGTTAAGGTGCCATGTTTACGGTTGTTGATGTAGTTATTTTCTTTTCTCTTTATTATTTTATTTTAATTTTTTGGGGGGCGAAACCAAGACTGTTTACCTACCACCAAGAAAGAAAGTGTTAAAAGACCTTCACTGGAAGAATAACGTCAGCAGCACGAGAGGCCATAAAAAAAAAAAAAAGATAAACATCTGTAACCACATGCAGAGAGACAGATTGCCCTCCTCCTCAAACAACTTTTACACCTTCCCAAAGGGAACGAAAATATCTTTGCTTTTTACGCGCGCCACAGAGGCGCATCTTGATGACATGTTAACCAAAGGGGGAGGGCTGAAAACCAAAAGTGAGGCAATGACACTTGTATGTGTTTAATGGAGCACTTGGTACATTTGTGGTTACTTCTAGAGAGATGAAAATGTTTCACTGGCCCTTTTCATTTCCAAATGTTATAAAAGGAAGTACGGGCAAAAAGAAAGAAATAAAAGTAAATATTTTACTACCCAAAAGAGAGTTTTAGAGAAGGGTGGAATAAGTTCTAAGCACTTAATTAGGTCACTCCTTTGTTGTTTAACGTGCACTGGACACTTGATTCACTTGGCAACATGCAAGCAAAGCTTTGGCTCAAGCTTCCGTGAGAGTCGGCACGTAGCCTTGTTACTGACGAGGTAAAAAGAGGTGAAGAAAAGTAATGTGGTTATCTGATTTGTCTTTTTTGTGTGTGTGTGTTCATTTGAATTCCTGCCTCCTTGTTGGCTCAAAGGCAGGAAATAAAATCACATGGCCAAATAGTTTACAGATGCTCAGCTTGTGGTGATGAATGGACCCACTCTTGTGTCACCTGGGGCTGCACTCTACTTCATTACGATGTACTAAAATGGATCGAAATGTTCTGCGTTTTAGTTGAGACAAATGTTTCCACCAACGGGCACATCGTGGTTGTGTTTCTGCATCTACTCTCTTTGCATCTCTTTGCTCGCGCGAGATCATTTCCGACGAGAATTATTCCAAACCAACACCAGCTAATAAACTCCCACGCCCGCTCATTTAACAGTACTTCCGCACCTGAAAACTGTAGCTCTGTTATGTTTGCTCAGCTGTCTCTATTTTGTCTCTTATTTTTTTTCGTCTGTTCATGTATATATGTAGTTCTTGTATTTTCTCTAAGCTCCGTGTTTATGACCAGTTACCTCGGTCATTACATTCGCCACCTTATGAACAAGACAGGTTCAAGTACGACATTGCGTAATGTCCGGTTCCACCTGTCGGGCTACTATTGTTTTTAATATATAGAGATAGCCTTAAAATCAGTCTTTAGAAAAAAAAATCATTGTGCTTCTTCTGTGTCATTACATTGATGTTTCAGTAAGACATATTTAGATTATCTCAAAAATGATTTGCCATTGTATTATGTGAACGTATTGTTTAACAAAAAGACAAATCTATATATACGTAAAGAAAAACATGTTGGAATTCAGATTCAAAGCAAAAAAAAGATTGATTTGGCAGTTGTTTTTTTTTCATATATAAATATATATAAACTGTTTATGGATTTTGTTTTCATGTTCTGCTGAAGGAAATGTTTGTGGCTAACTGTAGGAGGGAGCCCGGGAATAATTGTCACTTCAAGCCAAGCTTGTTATGCTCTTGTCAGTGAGTGTGACCCGCACGCTCCCGCCTGGAGCTCCTTCACGTCACACTCCCCGCTCCTGGCGCTGCTAAGTGGTCGAAAAAACCCCCACAGTTGATTAAAACCTCTATCTTATTTCCAATTCTCCTCTCCCGGTGTCACGCGGGGCCCACTTGAGGTTGGTTTGATTGACATCTCGGTGTGTTTTTGCGCCCATGTGTGCGGTCACACGCTCCTGTGTGTGAATGTGACGGAGCCCCGGGCAAAGTATGCGGGCTGCCACTGAAGCACGGTGCTCTTGCGCTTGAACAGGAGTTACACAACTTTATCAAATGGTCTGTGGCGTGGTGGTCAGGGCGTGTGCAGGTCGAGTCCACTGCCAGGCTCCTGACAAACACGTTTCAGGGTCCACGGATGTTTTTGTTGGTCCAGACCTCAGTTGCTGGATGTGGCTGATGTTTTTTTTTGTGTTGTTGTTTTTTTTTAACTCCATGCACTCCCCATTGACCCTTTTCTCCCTCATTGTGGCGCTTCATGTTTGTGTTCCAACCGCCTCCTCCATTGGCGCGTGGAAAAATCTGTCCGCCAATCAGATTCTGTCAGGTTTCTGTCCAGGAACAAGTCCCTACGGTAGTTCAGACCATCCAGAGGTTCTGGCAAGACTGGAAATTTTAAGTGGCAGCATCTGCAGGCAGCTAATTTTAAAACAAGCTCTCTCTTGATGCTGATTCTAGGTCAGGGGTGTGTCGATCAAATGGCTAGAAATAAGATTTGGCCAAAATAAGCTAATCTCACACCCTTCTTGAGGGTTAACCCAAATGACCTTAAAAAGGATATTTGCTGCCATATTTGTCAAACCTGTCCATCTCCTCGTAGATCAGTGAGGAACTCTGGGATTTGTTTGTGGACGGCGACCTGGCCTGCATCGTTGTACTGACAACATCTTGGACCCATTCAGTGCCAATGGCACAAAGACGACCTTGGCATGAGGGGGCTTTCAAAGACACTCAGCCCAGGTCCGTCTTTGCACACTATCCATACAGGTGCTGTGTGTCCTCGGCGGGGCCGAAATGGAGGTGCTATATTCTCATGCAGTGCTGTTTCTCCCGTGGTATCATATTAACTCCGTTTTTGTACACAATGTGAAGCTGTAGAACATGAAAATAAAAACACCCTGCCTCAAGTCTACCAAGTGTCCGGACACAAGTTAGTGAGTGGGTTTGCCCCGAAACCTCTGTTCTTTCTCCTGCTTCCTCATCAGTTGTGATGTTTTTATTTCATATTTTAGTGACTATCTTCTGTCTCCCCACTGGGTTCAGCCCTGTAGGTAAGAGCGAACCTGATGATTTTCATGGAAAATGAAATCAGTGCATTTTGTATTACATAACTTTTCTGTATACTCAAACTAAGCTAACCGTTCATTCTTGATCGTGGAAACGGCGACTGACAATTTCAACTCACAGTCCATTCACTCACTCGTTCTGGAGCTTTCAGTCGTATCGTACAGTTTTCATCGGTAGATTCAGATTTTCATGGAACAGAAGAAGTTCAAACTTCACATGTTTCTTTCATTTCATAACAACTGAAATCTGCTGATGAGTACCATGTGATATGGTTGAAAACTCTGGAAGGAGGGAGTAAATAGGCCCTTAGTTGAGATTGTTTTATTAGCTAATATCTAAATTGTTTTGAATTGACCATTTTGTACATTAAACATGACAAACTAGCTTTTAAGTTCACCCGTAGTCAAATTCATGGTCCAAATTTAGCAAAAATGAAAGAAATGGTCATTTTGACCAATATCACAGTCTTCGCTTTCTAAAACTTTTAAATTTGAACCCAACTGATGAACATCTTGTAGAGCTGTTTGGGATACTGGATAATTCACTTACTTTTGGGCAAAACTGGCAGGCAAAGGCGAGATCAACACTCATATTTAGACTCCCAAATTGTCACCCTGATGATGCCAAACATGCCATATGGTGTCGTCCTCCTGATGTGATCATCTAACTTATTCATATTAGAGCAGAAGTGAGCTCCCAGCCCTGCAACCGAGGGGGGGGGGGAGTAAGCAGCCAAACACGTGTTCACACAGCAGAATTAAAACTGTGGTATCAAAGAGCCACAATAGGCGGTCTTGTTGCTCTACTGAGAGTGATATGAATACTTATGAGGACTCCCCCCCCCCCCATATGAAGCGGCTGTTCTGGCTTATGTTCTCTGTTAGGTTTACTCCCTCTGCTGCCGCCTATTAAAGGGCTGAGCATTCAGTCATGATTTATAAGCTGAATAAAACAAGATAGCATTATTCTGCTTCCGGACAGTATAGAAATCAACTGTTGTGAGTTATGAGGGACCCTCTGTGTATATGTCCACACACACACACACACACAAATCTTATGCCCATGGTTGTCCAGTTTAGTTACTGAGCAGTGCTTTAACAGCAGTTCATGTGTTGACAGATTTATAAGCATTCCTGGTTTATGTACGTGATCCTTACTGAGATCAATATTTCATACATGACAAGACTTGTTTGTGACAAGAAGCTGAAACTTATTATTCCTACGTATAGGTCAATATGCTACAATATATACAGATTAAGCTGCAGTACAGTATATCTAAGCTACAGTATCAGTGTGTATCAGTATATTTATGTGATATCCCTGACTTTAATACTCTCAAACTTCCTTCTTATTTCCATTTTTATTTGCGCTCCGGAAGTTGAAGTCAAAGTGACGGGTTTGGCTTTAGTCAGAAGGCCCTCTTCAGGTCTGTGGCTGCAGATTAGCTGGCCACTCACTTCTATAGCAGGCGATAAAATAAAAAAAACATGAGCAGATGCCCACAGGGTTGTTATCAGCCCCGCTGGCTTGCAGCTCCTTCACACAGACCCTCCTGTGTTCTGCAGAAACACCACTCAACAATAGTCTGACAGCAGGTGTGGTCAAAAGGCGTGTGGAGATTACTGGAGATGTAATAAGACTCACTTTAAATTGTTCTTCAAAACACAGAAACTGAACATATGCACAGTTGAGTGCAGCTGAGTAGCCGCGGCTTTGCCCTGCATGACCCTAAGTATGGATTGTCTAGGAGTGTGTCTTCAAAGTGTCAAGATCCCACCGACCGTAGGGCTAGTTTCCATGGCAACCATGCTGATGGGCAGGTTTCTGCATCTCGGCTCCCATCCTCTGCCAGAGCCGGGGCAGGGCGGTGTTGTTGTCAGTAATGAAGAGGAGGGACCCTCTGCCCTTCATTCATTCAGGAATGTGAAGGAGGAGGAAGAGGAGGGTTTAAACGTGGATGAAATGGCTTCTGCAAACACTCTGGGGCAGTTTGGGGGGTTTGATGATTAAATGATGATTAAAATGAAGACAGGTCCTTGGTCTGTGTTTCCAGGAGCTGCTTCAACCACTTTTGTGGTTATCTTTGGAGGAACATAGGAGTCCTGAATGTGCCTTGATGAGCGTAGAGTTTCTAGATCGGACCTCAGCAGTCGCCTCATTATGTCTAGAAACATAATGGGTGGAGGTGTGTTGCTGTGATATGCATGATGACGGAATGTCTCTGGTGCTGGCTAGTCTGAGTTCTGCTTTCTATACCTATAATTCAAAGATTTGTGATACAAATAAATGTCCTGTGAGCTGTGTTCAGGGGCCCTTTTGGCCCCGTCTTAGTTCTAGAAAGATGTTGCAAGGTAGAGTGACTTTTTCTACTCTTTGCTGTAACTATTTTTTGATCCGATCTTGTGATGATACTGTGTTTCAGTGTGTTATTTGTCTGGTTGTTTTCTGTCTCTCTGTTTTCCCAAACATGACGCCTCTCTCCCTTTTGTACAAGGGCTTGTAGATAAATGTGTGTCGATGTGAAGAATCGCTGTTGTGGATCTAGAAATGTTTGGGAAATCAAGGAAGCCTCTTTCAGCGAACAGCAGTCGGTGAGATGATCCAATTTCTAGCGCCGAGCTGCTAAGTGATTTCCACGGGAACCCGAAAAGGCATCACTTGCTTTGTGTGAAGGTGGGTGAATAATTAATGGTAGATAGAAAAACACTCACCAGCCTGAATTATGTCAAGCTATTGGATTTGATTATTCAGAATATTAACAAACTAAGCATTAAAGGGTATTTCTGCCACAGCTCCTTCACTTCGAACTTGGATATGCAACACAGAGAGTGCTGACCCGCCCTCTCTTTAAACTGGATCATCTCATTGGCTCTTTTATCTGATTACAATCATGTAGACCTCAAGAACTCAATGACTGTCGCACTGGATTTTTACACTCTTTTTTCAAACAGTATATATACTGTATGCTCTGGCCTAACTGTATTTTTTAATACTGCATGTGCATGCGAATAAGGAGATTATGAGATACATGCCTTTGTACAAATGTGCTCTGGCGTCCATGACAGGGGTTGGGAGCAGCCGGGGTCGCCTCAGTCCGCTTTTATTTCATTTAAATGGCGCACTACATTGCTGTTTTCAAATCTACACAAGAGAGTCGAAAGTACCTGTGGTTCACGGATCCATTTGTCCGAGTTCTCTCCATCCTGGGTCGTGTGTGTGTGTATTAACAGTTGGCCGGTCCCGGGAGAGTCTGGCAGGGTGCTTGTGGAAGACAGATCACTAGAGGAGGCTGCGCACTAAAGGCCGCATCGCACAGCGAGCGTTGCAGTGATTGGGAACAGTGTCAGCTGGAGTTATGAAGAAGTGTGAAGTCTCAGTTGTTCTTCCTCCACCTGCATCCCCCGACCCCCCTGCCAGCTCAACTGAAAACAAACAGGGAGCTTTAAAAGGATGATATGTTACATGTGTGTGTTGTGAGATGAGGCCAAAATCATCTGGTATTAAGATGAGTAAGCATGCATTGCTTGTACCACGTCACGTTTTATGTGTTTAACTTTGTTCTGGCCTATCAAGATGTAACTTGGAAGTCACTTTGGATAAAAGCGTCCAAAGTGCCTACATGTAATTTGATGTAACTACAAAGTCACTAAATATAGTGATAATTTAAAGAACTATTCCCTGAATAATCAAATTTAGCACTGCTGTAAAATGTATTAAGATTTTATTCAGAGACTTCGGTTGGCAGTGGCTGCTCTCCACCCTGACGTGGACGGCACAATATATTGCATTTTATATCCTTTGGAATCCTCTAAATGTAAATGTTTGATATGTGTTTCCAGACTGTAAACTAAATCCTAGATGCAACACATTGTCCTTCTCCCGATCCTGCTCATTGACCGTTCGGTGACACAGTGAGTTGTGAAGTGTTTACACTACCTTGTGTTGTTGACATCAATGGACAGAGATGGTTTTTGGGGATAATATTTCTGTGCTCAGGATGTCATTTCATGAACAGGGCCATTTCAACTTTTGGTTCAGTATCATAGTAAATGAGAACATTTCAAGAAATTCCTTGACATTTGGGGAAATACACTTATTATCTTTCTTGCCGAGAGTTTGATGAGAAGATTGATACCACTTTCTTGTCTGTATCGTAAATATGATGCCCGCGAGTGAGCTTAGCTTAACGTAAAGACTGGCTAGCCAATTGTCATAAAATCTACCTACCAGCACCTTTAACACTCACAAATAAACACGTTATCTTGTTTGTTTAATCCGTACAAAAACCCATGTGTAAAAGCAACACTTTGCTGTTGTGCGCCAAACTATTTCTCAGCTCTGAGCAGTTGCTAGCAAAACAAGCAGCGACTCCCGGAAGTTATTGGTCCTGGCCAAGAAATAGTCCAGCAGTTTACACGGATTAAACAAACAAGATTAAACACGCTAATTAGTGAGCTTTAGAGGTGGTGACAGGCAAATGTTGTCATAGAGTCTAAGCTAAGCTAAGCTAACTGGCTGCGGCCTCCAGCTACATATTTACTGTACAGATATGAGAGTGGTATCGATCGTTGCATCTAACATTGCCCAAAATGTGAAATGATTCCTATATTGTTTTGCCTTTTTATGTGGCTTTCAGGTGAACAGTCAGTGCTTTGTCTCCTGCGGTCAGAATCATTTTACCTCAAATTTCCGATCCTGAAACAACAGCCCTGCAGGAGAAAGTTTCATTTTGAGGAAGGTTGAGGAACTATTTAACACCAGAGTCCTTCGATATCCGTCACTACACTGTCAGCACAGGAATACTTGTCTCCCAAAGCCTCTCCTTTACCACCCTGCTTGTTTAATATTTATGTGGAGCTGGTTTAAAACTATGGGATGAGTTCCAGGATGGGCCCCGCAAGTGTACTTCCTCTGGGTCATCAGGAGTAACAGTATGTTCTCATGAGCTTGGTGTCTCATGGCTGGTGTGTGCCTGATGTTTCCATATTGGCAAGGCTCTCCCCCTTTCCAATCCACCTTTCAAGCAAGTGCAACATTTATATCAGTCTGCATCATTTATCAACCTGAATATATCAAGAAAGCATTTGAATATGCAACTAAATGTCTCAGCTACAAACATTGATCTCCAGTGTTTTATTTTTCACAGGGCGGGACGTCTTTCACTGAGCTCATGTAAACGCTGATATTACACAACCCAGACCCCTCCACACACACACACACACACACACACACAGGCACAATATGGGTGAAAGAGGTGTGACAGTCGACTGTGTGATATCATATCATGTCACTGGGGCAATATGTGCCTATACTGCTCAACATATGTCCCCGTGGCTTCAGGTCTCATCCTGTGATGATGTGAAGAGCTTGCTGATGGAAGCTGCTCTGGTCTCACCAGGCCGCTGGTCCAAAACGCTCAGCTCTGCCAAGGAGCTGTTAGCATCAAATACGTGTGTGTGTGTGTGTGTGAGAGTACAGCGTGAGATGATAACAGTGTGTATTTCAGATGACCGCCTGAGGTATGTCCCATCTGCTCAATGTAGCATTCATACCTTCTCCTGTTTGCCTGTGCGTTCGTGAGAGGAAAAGTGTGAGCACAAAAGCTTACTGTGCTTGCTGCCAGTGTGTGCATGCATGCGTGTGTGTGTGTGTGTGTGTGTGTGTGTGCACCTCTGCTCTCCGATCAAGCCATTCCTGCCGCCATAGATGCGCATGTTTCAATGTGCAAGCTGTCATTACCTCATGCATTATCAACTAGTACACTGACATGGCATAATAAACCACCCCCTGCTGCTTATCACACTAGCCAAAGCCTTTGTGCTTCATTAGCGTTCCCTCCATCAGAAAAGGAAAGGTAAGGAGCCCACAGTGAAGGGATTGCACGTTTGTGTTGCTTAACACGAGGTCACATTATATCTCATTGAAGCTCACTTACATTTTACACGATGCAGTGATTGTAGCGATGCTCATCCAGGCTGTGGGCACACTTTGTCTGTCAGCCCGTTTGAGCCGTTTGTGCAGCAAGTTGAGGTGCGATGCGTGGCGTCTCACCGGAGCGCAGGGAGCTGTTTATGTGTACGCGTGTGTCCGAGGTTGTTGAATAATTGATTAGGGGGGGAGAAACCATCAAATGTACACAGGCTCCATCTGTGACCGTCCATGAAATCGGTAGCTTCCCTTCACTGTGAGAGCGCAGGAGGTTCAAAGACGGGGACAGGATGGAGAGGAACAAAGAGGCACATGTGGATCAGTTTTACACAAGCATTATAGCTTTTTACATCTGAAAACTCGAGACAAAGAGAGACTTCTGAAGTTGCAGTAGGAGCATCTGGCTGTGAGAGAGCCAAAGATTTGAGGATGAACAGATTCTGCCTGTTTGCACCGCGACTGAAATGTCTCCAGAGGTCACCAAGGTCATAGTTTCACCAGAGGAAGACTGAGGGGGACTGATTATGGAAAAATGCACTACTGCATGATCCTCGTATTGTGTCGACATTGTAGATGAAGTCACAAATGACTCCCTGCCCTTTGCAAAGAGTTTGAACTTTAAGTTAATAGTTCGACATTTTGAGAGTTTGATGAGAAGATCGATGGCGCTCTCATGTTTAAGGCATTGCATATTAAGTTATAGTTAGGAGACGGTCAGCTGAGCATGCAGACTGGAAACGGGGGGAGCAGTTTGCCTCGGAGGCTTTTTGTCAGAACATGGTTAACGCTGCGAAGCGGTCGCAGTTTGGTTAAGTTTGTAGTTCAACTGTAGTTCAACGTTGACTTATTATTTTAACACGAACAAGGATCTTTTCCTAAAAGTAGTTTTCGTACCTAAACATAACCAAAATGTGGTCAACGTGTTGAGCAGTCGACGTTTGGTAGATCTTAAAACAATAAGTTAAGTTAGCATAGCAGTCATAAGCTTTTCTTCCAGGCAAACTGCTCCCATGTGCAGAAGCAGCTAGGCTGGCTCTGTCTGAAGGAAAGATACCAGCACCTAAACTGATGAGACTGACACCACTATCATGTTTGGTTGTTAAACATGAAGCCACAGCCGGCAGCAGTTAGCTTACCTCACCACAAAGACTGGAAACAGATAGCCTGGGTCTGTTCAACGGTTCCAAAATTGGTTTAGCTTAGCACAAATAAAGGAAGCTACTGTGAGTGGACAAGCAATAGTTCAGTACAGACCGAACAAGTGAGCTTCAGAGGAGCTGTTGGGACTGAGCCAGGCTAGCAGTCCCCCCCTGTTTCCAGTCTTTGTGCTAACCGTCTGCTGGTTGTGGCTTCATATTTAACGTACAGACTTGAGAGCGCTATAAACCCTCTGATCTAACTCTTGACAAGAAGATGAATAAATGCATTTCCCAAAACGTCAAACAATTCTTTTAGCCTGTACATCAAAGTGTGTGTACACGCTCACTGTACGGGGTGATGTGAAGTCATTTGAGATGCTTTCTGAAGGTTTTTTGCCTTCCCACCTCACACACACACACACACCCACACACATACCAAGCCATGTTTGAACTGAATGTTCTCTTTCTGCACATTTAAAACAATGCCTACTTAATCACATCACACACACAGACAGTTGTTAGTGTCATGCATTCAGTCTACACATAGGATTGTTGATTTAACACCACACACCGCACAAAGCACCTGCAATATGTATCTGTTCCGTCACAAATAGTATACTCTGTTTCACCAATGATGTTTTCTTATATTCTTTTCCACTATATATAATCAAATGAATCCTATGATGAATATATGATGCTTTTTCTCAAAGAAGAAGAATCGATACACACTGACTGTTAACTTCTGTACCAGTTTTTTTCTTATCTGATCTGTGTGTGTAGAAACTGCCTTCGTTCTTGTTGTAAATTGTGTTTACTGACAAATTGCGTTCTGGTGCTGTTGTTGTTTGACTCCATGTGCAGTTTAGACCCTCTCCAGAGTACTCTGTGTGACTGTAAGACTCTGGAGGCATCTGGTTATAACTGAATAAAGATTTTTTGGCAGCTTTTTGTTAGCCACTGTCACTGTGTCTTTTCTCATCTCTGCTAAGTTCAAGGAACATTTTGCTCAGTAACATTATGTTAAAACATGGACTCAAAAGTACAAACGTTACACTTTTTATGACTATAACAAGTTAGCTTTTTCAGTAATGTAAGTAGTTACATTATCTCAAGTATTGTATTTAAGTACACCTTTCAGTTACTTTACTTGATTTCTTCACTTTTCTGCTACCCCTTTTACTTCTACTTTCAAAATATTTCGAAATATTTGACTTTTTACTCAACTACATTTACGCTTACATACAAAATAAATACAAAACTTTTTTTGCAGCCATCTGTTGGGGCAGCAGTATCACTAAACAGACTAAACAAGCTGATTAGGAAGGCTGGTTCTGTGCTGGGGACTGATCTGGAGGCCCTGGAGGTGGTGGTGGTGGTGGAGAGGAGGATGGTGCACAAACTGCTCAGCGTAATGGACAATGTTACCCATCCACTGCACAGCCTACTGGTCAGACAGCAAAGCGCATTCAGCGCAACGGTTCCTGCAACTCCACTGTAATAAGGACCGCTACAGAAAGTCATTCATGCCCACTGCGATGTCTGTATAATGACTCCAATCTGAGGATGAGACTTTTCCTGAGTGGCAAAGGACAACATGTCTCTTATTTATTTGTTAATTGTATTCTCTTGTTACTTTTTCTTAAAAACTAACACCTTGGGGATTAATAAACCCAATAAACTATCTATGTGATCAGTTTATAAAATATGATGTATTATGAATTAAACTACCCAACAGTAGTTAATAGTAGCGTTACCTCTACAAGCCCCTTACACAGTAATGATGCATCATTGATAAGAACCCAATAATGTAATACAGAAAGAGAGGGGTCATTCTGCCAATGAATACTTCTTGCTGATATGTAATATTTTTAATGCATATTTGTAGTAAATATCCTCATATCCTCCTCAACCACTGTCCCTCTCCTATTCTCCAAAATGTTGACTCTGTTCTTTATCAGAACACCTAATTAGAGATAATCTCATAAAGGAAAAAAAAAAAAAAAACTAAAAGCAACAATAAAGCAGGGGCCAGTTTCGTCTCATGGCAATCTGGTCTGGTCTGGATGGAGAAAAATAAAGCCATCTCTTCTGTTTTTGGCTGCTCTCTTGTGTTCAAATAAGGTACTGCAGCTGAATGAGGATTTCTGTTTTGTTCTCAATAAGTCTTAACCACACACACACACACACACTTTTATTAAAACCGTCTGTGGGTTCATTTAAGTATGTTTCACCGTTTTAGACACATTGACATGTTAGAAAGTTCCCATCCTTCAAACACAGAGGCCTGCTGTGTTTGGAGAACTCCCCATGCAGTCCAATAAAATTCCCCATTTCCACCCCCAGTTGTTACACAAAGACAGTTTACTCAGATAAAGGTTATTTCAGACGTATTTTTAATTAGAGTACATGTCTTCACACCACGGTTACAATTAAAGAACAAACACGTCCCGTATGTGTGTGTGTTGTTTGTATGACTAAGTACAAATAAAACCCTCGTGTCCGAGATACAAGGCTGTAATGAATTGAACCGGGTGACCTCAGTGAACCAGGTCATGGCAGGAAAGAAGTGATGTTACATGCGGACATGAGATACCATAGTACTGTTAAAAATACATTACTGTCAACACGTAATAGCAAAGACTGTTGTGTCGTGGTTGGTAAAAAACTAAAAACACATCACCAGAACACCAGAAATCCCCCTTGGCCTGTATGTGGGGCTCTCCCCGGTCACTGATCCACAGTCTGTGGCAAATTGCATTAGTAATGATTCACATTCATGTTTAGCCAGTTGGCCACCAGCAGGGGAAGACTTGTACCAGGCAAGTGTCAGAAATACGGATGGATAGATGGCTGAGAAACCTTGGCTGTGTTCAGATTAGCTCTGTTTGGCCTTCAAGTTTTATTTAACATCCACCAGAAGCCCTGTGCATATTAGTCAACTAGAAAAGTGTCATTTAGAAATGGTGTTCGGCCTGTATGAAAGCAGAAATTCAGCAAATACTGTATATAATCCTGCAACATGCAGCTATCGAATAAAGCAGCTTTTGGTCATTTTGTGCAATTTCCTAGAAACGTCTTAGAACAAAATGTGATACAAGAGAGTAACAAGACAAGAGTCTACAGCCATGCTAACAGATCTGGGATCTGTGAGGCTATATTTCGGCACAGTGGTGCTTTGAACTAAATGCTAACATCAGCTGATGACAAGCAGGTATACCGTTTACCATGTTCACCATCTTACATTAGCCTGTTAGCATGCTAACATCAGCACTGAACACAAAGTACAGCGGAGGCTGGTGGGAATGTCATGCGCTTCAGTCATAAACTAAAGAGTTGGATAAATTGAAATTTAGACTTGATGACGGCGCTTGAATGAGAAGTTATGGGATCTCCAAAGTTATTAGAATTACCAGAGAGGCATGCCGCTAACATGGCAAAAAAAAAAGAAGAAAATTCCACATTAAAAAGGAAAATCAAGGTAAACCTACTCCTTTACATTATTATCCTGTATCAGTGCACAAAATAACATCCAGTGGCGTCCCCTGCTTTTATCTGTATTTCAGAAAGGGGGGGAGGAGGTTAGGTGTTACCTCCCACACAGAAACAATGGACAAGTGTTTAAATATTGACTCTGGCTCTGGAAGAGACATTTATTTCACTCTCACCCCGGGTCAAGGCCGAACCTTGACTGTGTGTTTGCTCTGCCTCTGTTCTGCTGATCTTGGCTGTTTTCCTGCATCTATCTAAGCGTGGAGATCGTTTTCTGACAGACTTTTAACAATGGAAAAAAAACGAGGATGTTTTTAGTTTTTTTCTGAAGTGTGTTTGGAAATACCAACTCTGGAGCTGCAGACTGCAGTCGTGACACACTGTTACAGCAGCTCAGCACTGTGGGTTAAAGTATACAAAGTGTTGTAACTACATGACACAAAAGGGCATACATTCATATTCTGAACAGTGTTTGACTACTCTATCACTGTGTCGTGTCCACACATTTATATAATGAAGAAAACAGATTGGCCCCAACATGGTAACCCAAAGTAAACCAAGAATGTACCCACATTTGTGCACATTTCTACACTCAAATAAGCATAAAATGTGAAACGGTGTTAATTTGAAAAAGAAAAAATAAACTAGGAGCACGTTTGGCATCTGCGCTTTGCTGGTTAGACAAAGACGGAGAAATAAGGAGTGAAAGAGGAAAAGGAAAAGAGAAAAAGAAAGTTCTCCAGCAGGGAGGAGTTCTCCCACAGCGAGCCAGAAAGGACTCAAAAATATACGATCAGCACGAGACCACATGCCTGCTCCCATCCCATGCTTTCAGTTTCCACGCCGATTAAGTGAACACACGTGTCAGACAAAAAGACCAGACAATTAGATCACAAGGGAGGCTGGAGCAGGTCATTTGTTTCCAATAAAGGGAGACTGGCGCGTAAGAGTTTAGGGGGAGTGTCGCCGGGCCAGGGGTTAGAGGGTCAAGTGAGGAGGAGTGAGTGGGAGGTCAGGAGGCGGTTAGGGCA
Organism: Nannoperca obscura; assembly: GCA_036024295.1. NCBI lineage: Eukaryota > Metazoa > Chordata > Actinopteri > Centrarchiformes > Percichthyidae > Nannoperca > Nannoperca obscura. The sequence goes on along the minus strand of JAVQJL010020749.1, from coordinate 16,311 downwards.
GGTCCTCAGTTCATCAGCGTCTCCTGGGTGGGCAAGTCTTCCGGCTGATCCAGCAAAGACTCAGGAGGGGTGGGGCTGTCGCTGTCCTGGTCGTTGGGGTTGGTGGATGCTGATGGACTCATCTTGGTCTGAAGCAGAGGGAGGAGAAACGACAAGGAAGAACAACAAAAGGTTCAAATGCAAGTGAATAATGGGATTTGTACACATGCTATTAAAACAATTAAAGAAATAAAAACTACAATTTTGAATCTAAGTCAAAGTGTACAAAACTGAAAGGTCAATTTGTTTTTCCAGAGCTGACTTTTTAAATGAACCACCGTAATTAAAAAATCAACGCACAAAAAAATCTTTACAATTTAGCTTTAAATTATTTTATTTAAAGTGAGACTAAGTAACTTTTGAAAGACGAAACAACATTCTTCCAAAATTCTAAGCAATTAAATGCAACCTCACGCCATTCAATACACAGGCATTCTGTTGCTGGCTAACGTTAGCTAACTTTAGATCCTGTAGATTGAGCTGTATGATTATTTCTGGACTTTATTTATTTTCTCTATTTGTGCTACTGTTACACAACATTTTAGCTCCGCCAGGTCACCTTAAAATGACATCTTAAAAACCAAATAATGTTGGGAAATGATGACAAATTCCACATCCTATTATTGTGTAATTGTCACTTGTGGCCACAGTTGTCCCTGTTCAGCAAATGGTCTCAGTTTAAATGTTGATTTAACAGCCATTTAAAAAAGGTGAATTCCTGTTTGAACCCACACTGAAAAAGAGTCATTGAACCGTCTGTGAACTCTAGGAATATTCAATAAAGCTATGAATAGAAATATGACATATTACTCACTGAAAGGGTGAAGATTAAACCCTTTTCAAAACATCTGACCTGTCCATTTCATTGAGCTGCTAAAAAGAAATCTCAGAGTAAAAAACACATTGGAACTAAATCGCTGGCCATTTCCTGTATGCATTCATGGTGGATCTTTAAGTCAAAACACATAAACAGTCATGGGAACGGATCTGTACACAGTCCTGAGTTTTAACACACCGCCACTTAAACATTTTGAAATGTGCATGTCCGTTTTCATTTAGTTACCTTCAAGGTCTCCACTTTCTCCTCGAAGGACTTGAAAGTTGGTGCATTCCTGCGAAAGAAGACGACATAAGTGACAAGATCACAGACGACCTACAGTGTTGGATTTCATCTGACATGCTTATACACACTGGCAGAAGTTTGGGAAAGTGGAGATGCCGACAACAAGCACCTGTCGCACCTTTACAGGTCACGTTATCTGACACTCAACACAGACAATGCAGGATTTTCTAAAGTGACCCCATTCTATTCTATTCTATTCTGTTCTTCTGAAAAGGGGCCAAGAGGTGTTGATTTTCATGAAAACATTATCGAGAATGCAGAATGAACAGGATGACGGGGCCGCATATTTCTCTAAAATATACATTTGCAGCATTTAGAGAAATAAAGTCTGAATACATCTAGACAGACTTGAAAGAAAAAAAGCTCACGTTCACAGTGAGCGGGAAGCCTTTTTGATTCTGCAGAAACAAAGATGGATGCTCTCATTTTGAAATGATAATCCCACATAGAGCTGAGAGGATTAACTGATCAGCCCACCAACAGACAATTAATCAGCAACTATTTGGATATGCCGAGCAAACTAAATCTCTTTGGGTTTTGAACCGTTCCATCAGACAAAAGAAGCCAGCTGAAGACACCACCTTAAACTCAAAAATGTGTCATTGTTTGATAGACCAAACAATTCAGTATTTAATCGATTAATCAGTTAATAATCCACAGATTCATTAATAATAAAAAGACTTGTTAGTTGCAGCTCTAATGTCACACATACAGACCTATTAGTCATCAAACTCGCTGAGAAATTGAGTTATTGTGTGTGTGCCATGACCAGTAGAGTCCACTGGACAGAACTTTTTTCTACTCCAGCCAACCAGAGGAGCCGTTGCTGAAGGCGGGCGTTTCCATATTCACAGCTAATCGATGCTGCATTTCATCTCCATGTTTTTGACAAGATTTTTTTGCTGGACCAAACAGAGGTCTGTCTGGGCGAGATTATTAAAGCTGCAGCTTCACTGATAGCTGACTGAGTAGCTCTCAGCTGTGGTCGTCTTGGCAACCTCAAGGTACACATGCAAGACCTGTTTATGACCCCAACCCTTTACCTCTTTTAAATTGTGTTCAACATTTGTGGCTCAGAGGGCACACTACGCCCACCGGCCCCACGGACACAAACTAAGTTGGGAGCCCTTACCTCATGGCAGGCATACTAGCTGAGTGTTGTAACGAGCGCATGCTATCCGACAGCATTATGGAGAAGAAAGGGGGCATTAGTGGTCATCTTACCATAGTACAGACAGACAGTTTAACACAGGGAGAACTAAAGAGAAAGACAGGCGCACATATGACAGTGACATACAGTACAAAGCCTCGTTAATTCTACTATACTTCCAATGAGCAAGAATTCTAAGTGCATGAATCCTATAAATCCTGCTTTATCCCATTAAGATCGACTGTGTGTTAACACAGTGGGTGTGTGTTAATCCTGTGTGTAATGGGGGAAGATCTTGTCATCAAGAACACACACACACACACACACACACACACACACACACACACACACGCACACACTCCCTTTGACCCCCCCCAAAACCAGCTCTGTGCTGAGGCTCATCCGCGAGGCTGCATTTCAAAGCACACTGCTGCTTTGAGGGGCCTAATAATCTTGTTTGCAGCTCCGAAATCCAGAGCGAGGAAAGATGACAGGGGAGGAGACAGATTAGGACATAGATTAGGAGCTATATCTCAAACGGAGCAATTTATTGTTGTTTTTTTAAGTGCCGTTTAACCAAGAAATATCAACAACAATGTATTGTTAGATATTAGAGCAGATGCCTTTGGCAGTTTAAAAGCAGAATTCGAAGACAGAAAATCAATCCATTAGATCTATGGCTGCCATAATATATCCAGTTTATGAATAAGGAGAGCTGTGAACTCTAATGCAATTAGAATGGGCACTTAAAGATTATAAATGGTAAAACTGGTCATTAAAAGGAGGTACCTAATGGTGTCATCAAATGGGACAGTAACACACAACCGTGTACACAAACGTACGTTATTACCTCTACATTTACACACAGATATGACTCTGGTTGCAGTTTAGTCTGTAGAATTTGATAAATAACATGCATAAAAAAATGTCATAACTGTGTTCATACAAAAAGAAGTGGTCGGAAAGAGAGTCAGAAGATGCACAGAGCAGAGCAGCCAGATATTCACATTTGACAGGGCAGCTAAGGAAAAGCCACCATCTGCGAGGAAGACTTAACAGTGCTTCAGTATAAGTTAGACGTCTTGTTCGCTTTGTTGTCACTAGTTAGGCGGGAAGATCGATCACACGTGCCCGTTAAATGTATAGCAGGAGCAAGTTAGCTTAGCTTAGCACAAAGACCGAAAACAATGGGGGAAACAGCTAGCCGGCCTCTGTCCAAAGGTAACAAAATCTGCCTACCAGCATCGGTAAAGCTTACTAATTAACACATTAACGTGACGGTTTATTTTCTTGGCTATTACTGACAGAACTCTGCTTCTTTGTGCATATTTACACAAGGTGTGGCTGACAGGAAGACGTCACGGAGAGGCACGCTGTGTGGCTGATGTCTGCCGCCTGACTCACCTGACATCCTCGAGCTTCCGGCTGATGGCTGAGCCCACGTTGGAGAATGCTGCTGTGGCCTTCAGACTGGCCTGAGACAGCGTTTCAGATGTCCTCCTGTAGCTGAAAGAGAGACCGGGGAGACAGAGATGATTGCTGATGATGTCAGTGATGATTTGAAAAGAGACAGAGAGATCACACTGAAGGGAGGCACCGAGGTCGGAACTAAACAAATCAATGTCTTTTTCATTTTAAAAAGCCTGAAAGCATCCGAATGCTGCTCGTTTTCTGTAATATAGAACTCCTCGAAACAGTTTCAGACAGGCAGCTTGTCAAGAGCACTGACATCTTTGTCGTCATTGTTCAGAGGAGAAAGAACCTTCTCTCCACAGAGCTGACAGTTGTTTTCAGGGCATTCAAACACAGAAAAAAATTATGTAGCAAGCAAAGAATACAGAATACGAAAAAGTGCCCTGAGATAACTTTGTTATGATATGGCGCTATATAAATAATATTGAATTGAATAGAACCATGATGCACATGCTGGAAAATGGTGGATAATAAAGCTGTTGGTCTACATAAAAAGTTATCTGATAAAAAGGTCTAATTGTTTAAAACCAAGAAGCAAAAGCTTGATAGGAAATGATGAGAAACTATCTAACAAGTCTCAGGTCAAAGGTCGGCATTCTTAGGTGGTGGAGGAACTTACGCGGTGGAGGTGGTGACCTCCTGCCAGGTTTTGGTGATGTTCTGTTTCAGCTCATTGAGCGGCGTGATGCCCAGTTTCCTCTTAATGTCCGCCAAGTTCTTCTCTTTGGCTGCCAGCACCTGGGACAGAGTCAGGATCTCATCCTCAACCTGTACACACACGCACACGCACACGCACACACACACACACACACACACACAAAGCGGTTCCAAGGTGTGGGGGTTTTAAATGTACATGAGATATTCTTCGTTTTTTTAAACAAAAATGCCAAACATTCTCAGGTTCCAGCTTCTCCAATGTGTCGAGATTCTGATTTTCATTTTTAAGCAAATATCTTTGGATTTTGAACTGTTGGTTGGACAAAACAGGCATTTGACCAATCAAATAATTGGTAGATTAAAAGGGAAGTTGCCACGGAGATCTCAGAATGAGTTTTTAATTTTCACAACGCTACTGAATCACAACAAAGACGATGCTCCATTTTATGTTTCTCACCGAAACCAAGAGTTGCTGGAAATATTGTCATGGGAATTACAAACTGGCAAGTAATCCAACATCTGAAGTAAGGTAAATTGGACCAGCTACTGGGACAACAAGGGACCTGGCCAGAGCATATTGGCCTGGCCTCAAAGCATACATTACACACACAAGATAACGCCAGACTCAAAAACAGCAATAAAAGTGGGGTATACATGTTGTAATCTGCTTTTAAAACTTTAACACTTCTCCACCATTTGCAAGACTTCAAAAACTGGATCTTGACCCCCTGAAGCACAACCTCTTGAATCCCCGATGCCCCTACTGACCTTGACCAACTCATCTTGTAGCTCCTGCCGCTCCTCCTCGGTCATGGTGGGGGGAGTGGAAGAGGGGCCGACAGACGTCATTGCATCTTCTCCCACCTCTGGGACTGCATCGGGATGTTGCTGGGAACCTGGGAGGTAAAATTTAAAAAAATAAAAGTTTAAGGCAAGCCATGTGTCCGTTTTGAGGCAGTTGAATCTTTGTAGGGTCTCGTTGTTTCAAGGCGTGTTCGCATGTAGGCGCCCATGTTTGCTGTGTGACGGCAAACGGGTGCTATGCGAGGGGAAGTCGTCGTTGGTTGTCAAACCCAAGCTGTCAGGCTGTTCCTCTGGAGGATGAGACGAAGAAAGGAAGCTGGTAGTAGATGAAAATGTGAAAAGGCAACAGAGAGTAGGACGAGGGAAAATTAAGGATAATATATGCTGTTTGGTGACAGGTGGTAGCCTAGAGGGAGCAGCTTTTCTTGATCCAAAACACAAGCTTTCATTCCTACTGTACCGAGCACCTTCTCCCTCTTTTGTCATATTATTACTCCACACACACACACACACACACACTTCGTCTTTGATGCTGCCGTCTCTGACAGAGCTGTGCCCAGTAGGAGCAGCGGTGCATCAATAATACAAAGAACTTTCTATATGGAGACATCCTGGGCTGAGACAGCGTGAGAGAACACGAGAGCAAAGGGGTTGTTAGGATGTGTCAGTCAAAAGGACAACAGCGGGTGAGGATGTTCTGGGCCACCACTGAGCTGGAATGTGCATCTCGGAGATTGTTTCTCTTTCTATCTGACCTTTACTAATATTACTATGATTCAGAGTGAAAATATAGAAACAAATAAGCAAAAATAGGATGGGAAAAAAAAAGAAAGGAAGAAAAGTGGATTAAAATGGTGAGGGGGAAAGACACAATACCTCAGCAGGTGGGCGGGAGGGCAGAACTAAAGCAGCAACAGAGGAGGCCCAAATAGACCCGAGAGTAGATTTCATGGTACAAGCAAGAAGATGTGGGTTGGCTTGGAAGGCCCCTTGTGAATCCAGTAGGAAACTAAATAACATTGTTTCATTTTAGCTAATTATTCATAGTATGAACACGACCGTGTTGCTGTGCATTTGGCTGGTTGGTGTTGTTGGTTATCGTCTCAGTCAGAAAACACAATTAAATGCAAATGTTGTCACTAGAAGGTCACTGATGTATAATCTGGTCAGAAGTGTGCTCTTTCCATCCTTCAAACATATTTTTTCACTCAACAAACCCCACATCCTCTCCTCCCACCTCATTCCTAACACTTGGCACCCTTCCTCTCTTTCATGTCACACCCCAACATTCCCAATACTTGAAAAACATTTTAACTGAGACAGAATGTTTGACAGGGATATAAAAATTACACATTAACATAAGCTCAGGACTGGGCGCTGCCATAACTCGTTGTGATGTTAATTAATACCATGGGAATAAGAAGAGCTGATTGGATGCGTCTCAAGTGAAAATATGTATAAGTTAAAGACATGCATGAGTTCCAACTAAGAACAAGCAAATCACAATAAGGGGAAATAGAGGTGGGCATAATTATGTGAGAAGAAATACGGTAGAAATTCTCTTTTCAGCCTTCAGCCCTGAAACCACCCCCACTGGTCCTCTGAAGCTTCATACTTCATCTGCCCTCTCTCTCTCTTTCTCCCTCATATCTCTCTCTCTCTCTCTCTCTCTCTCTCTCTCATATCTTATATTTGCCCTCTCTTCCCATTTCTGGTGATACAGCAGTCACGCTTACAGTGACAGAATTGTGTAATGGACACTTCCTCTTATAACGGCTGTGCTTCAGTCACTAACAGGACAAACCCAAACCTTCTTATTAAATAGTACTTTTATTTTGTGTTTGGATAACCTACATTATGCCGCTCAGTTTCATATTGGCTTTAAACACGCACCTCCTCGGGGTGAGAAGAAGCCGTTCTGTAGGCCGTCACCTACAGAACGGGTTAGGTGTCTGCTTTGGAAAACTTTGTTAATACACACGGCAGGCAGCAATGCGAGAGCTGTACGTGTGGAGGCAGCTATGCAGCCGTATGCCTTGGAAGTGTGTTTCCATCAGTAGCTGAGCGAGTGAGAGAAAAAGCAGACACAAAGGAGAGAAAGAAAGAGAAGTTTGTGTGTGGGTGTTGGCAGAAGTTTGGCTCGCTACACCAAACTGCTTACCCACCCACATCACTGCGCCGCCTCTCTGCTTTAGCTCATTTCCTCTTAGACTAACATGCTCTGCCCATGTCCACCTAACTCTCTGTAGCCGTCATATCTGAAGCACGCCTGAAAAGAGCAGCATTTCAATACACTCGCCAAACTGCCAGCAAGTAATTATCCATTCTTTTGTGATAACGAAGTCAAAAGAAAAGCAGTGCAATTGTTAAGGTCCACTGAACTAATCATTTGAAAACTGCGTTATAGTTACTACTTTGTACTTTTGATATCTATAAGCAGCACAGAGAAAAGTGGAATTTATAGATTATTTTCTTTAATCTGTAGTCTTTAGTTTTGTAAGTATTATGCAATTTTACTGTTAAAATAAAATTTGATTGAATAAGTTAAGACCCAGTAACAATGTCATGCGTGTAAAAAAAATACAAATTATAGACATATCTGTCTATTTTTAGTCTCCTTTAGTCCACCTCCACACACCAAGAAAAAACTAACAAAAAGATGTTTCTTTTTCTAATGCAGTGTGGCAAAGTCACTTTAAAGTCATACTAGATTTGTTATGAAGATGTTCCTGGCTCTCTCCTACCCAAACTCAGCTGGCGATTAAAAGGATCCAGTTAACCCCGATTCGCTCTACTAGGTTTTCCAGAAGATTAAGAATATAAAATCAAATTATGCGTGTGAGGCAATCGAACAAGGGTTAAGACATAAACACGTGGTGCTGACATACCGTACAATATAATCTCTATTCAACACGAGTGTGACGGAAATAACAAAGAATGGCAGATTCACTGCAAAGGTGGCTGAAATGGAGACAAAGAGTTTCAGGGAACTAAATAATACAGAAGTATTGTGGTAGTCTACCACAGATATTATGTGGTTTCTATTTACAGCAAATATGATGAATAGCAGTCACACGGAAAGACCCAAAAGATATGCCAACACCTTCCTGGCACCAAATAATCCTGATTTCTAACTTGCACACACAGTGAGGTGCAGACCATTCACGTGTCACACAACTATAGCCTACTTTTGAAAAGACGATTAAGAAAAGCACTGATGAAGGCGAAGATAGACAAACCCATTTGGTGAATAATGCATAGTGCACTGGAGAAGAGTTATTCAGTGAAAGAATCATAACCATAGCAACATCAACTGAATCTCATTAAAAGTATGATTAAAAAAAAAAAAAACAATAAGTGAAAACTAAATGAAAGGGAAGTGAAAATTGGCGAAAGCTGCTATCTCTCTCTCTCTCTCTCTCTCTCACACACACACAGCTTTGTGTTCCCCCAAATTCTTCCCGCCCAATGAACCAAACCCATGTTTTGTTTCTCTGTCCAACACACACACCCACACACACCCCCACCCCTCACGTCCTCCGCCCTGGTCTCTTCCTTTCCTCCTTGTGATTACCTCTGGCTTTGACAGCTGGCGAGCTGGGCGGCGTGTCGCTGTAGGCCGGGGAGAGGTAAAGGTAGCTTGTGTTGACTCCTTGCTCGAAGTCAAACGGCGAGTGGTATTCCTCCAGGGGCTCCATGTTTACAGCTTGTGGTGTGTTGTTGGTCGGAGTGACTGCGGCCTCCCTACCACCACTGCCACCACTACCTAAGCAAAAACAGCCAAAGTGCTGATTGTCTGCATGTGATCTGGGCGCGTGCTGGCTCTGTGACTCCTTGTGTCCAGCGTCCTGGATTCTTGTGGTGTGGGTGACAGAGAGACACAATATCCAAGTGTGTGTGTGTGTGTGTGTGTGTACGTGGGAGGAGGTTCTGGATTGGTTTTCAGGTAGTCAAGAAAGAACTCTCACTCCAAAGTCGGAGTGCGAGTTCAGTGAAGCCGGTTTTCCCTTCTCTGTTTCTGCAGCAGGCTTTGGCGCTGTGAACCTTCTGCTCCTTTGCCGTTAATAAGTTACCTGTCCTTTCAAGCAGTTGTTAGAGCAGGCACACAAACACTCTCCATACACATACACATACACAAACACAAACACAAACACACACACACACACACACACACACGCGCGCGCGCGCACACACACACACACTCGCTCCACCGCAATCCCAAAGGTCAATTCTCAGTCCATCCTTCAAACTCCATTTGTGCAATCAGTGCCGTTTTCAGATGCTAGCCGCTGTTGGCGGAGCAGGTGCTGTGGCTATATATTGCGTGACACTCCAGTTTCAACACTGTCAGGTCTCTCTGTCAAATCCCTCCCTCTCTCACTTTCCATCATCAGGCCTGTCATCCAAGGAGGAAAATGAAAGGAGGTCCCATTTGTGTGGGCTGGTCACGTGATGTGATGTGTGTGTGTGTGTGTGTGGGGGGGGGGGGGGCATTAGATGAAAAGCATAATCTGCAGTGTCCCAGATTAAGGCGAAGAGCTAATCCAGGGTAGCCAGTCCAGTTTGGAGCAGCAGTAATGCTAGTCAGCTAGAACGGAGGGGAGAGGACGCCAGAGGCTACACTTGGTATTGTGTGTGTGTGTGTGTGTGTGTGTGTGTGTACTTGAAGGAAAGTGCTCCATGTGTGGTAAAGAGAGCATGTACATGTACACATTGTGCATTCATACCAGAGCCACAATTGACTATTATTTAAATTATCAATCTGATTACATTCTCTATTCAAATCGATTGGTCCATTAAAAATGTCATTTAAAAAAAGAACACAATTTCTAAAAGCCGAAGATGATATATTCAAATTGTTTGTTTTGCCCATCCAACAGTCAAAAACCCATAAGAGTTTTATTTACATGGCTATCTGTATGGAGGTACAGTACATAACATATATAACAGTATATAACATCAAAACCCTTGAAACATCAATCAAATATTTATGATCCTGAAACATTCTGAAAGTAGTCTTTATGTCACATCACACTAAAGTGCTTAAAGGAGAGATATGAGGCAGGAATTCAAGCTGCACAAAGAGCGGAATAGGTCACGTCTCATTTCATTCAAAGACATCCAGACAGCAAGCATCTCGGCGTGTGCAAGCACATGCAGATACTGCAGTGAAGTGGAAAAGCAGCCTGGTGACATTCCAGCTCTAATTTTAAGACAGATGATGTAGATGCTACCAAGGATTTAGTGTATAGCTGTAAACAGCATGAGGTTCGGAGGGAAGTAAAAACTCATCCTGAGCGTAGAAGTAAGTCATTAATAGTAAAGTTAGAGTACAGTTGATCTGTATGAAATGAAAATGAACTATTCCTAGAAGGAAACATGATTAAAATTCAAATGTAAAGCTCAGATTATTCTTTGGCATTTTAGGACAGAGCGACGAGTTGTCAGAATCAAGACAGAAGTTTGCTCTGGTTGAACACGGACTACAGAAAATTTAATGGAAAGGTTAAAACAAACAACAAAAAAGCACCTACAAAGTGGATGTCCACAAAATCAGTAATCCATGCTAAATAAAACAAACAACTGCATTTTGCCTTGCAACATTACACTCGTGCTCAAACACATCCTTTAATCAGTGCAGAAATGTTCAGAAGGATGGGCGCGCTATCCTGGAAGTATTGAAGCACCGAGGGGCAAATTCCACAGTCGACTATGACATGGTGAAAGGAATGGAGTTTTTAAACTTATGTGTGTACTATGAAAGATATTAATGGTCAACTATGTTTACATATAGAATGACAGACGCGGTGATGTACAATGCAAACCACTTGGGTCGCGCGAGGCTAACTAATGTAACTGCGCCTGTGCCCTGATCTGCAGAGTCAGGCTTCAATGCACTGTGCTTCCATTCAGCAAGGTCAGCCCAGGAAGTGGCACACATACAGTCCCTCGCCACAGGCTATCAAGTATCAACACGCACACATGCGCTGAAACAGGCCCACTTCAAGGACAATGAATCCCTGCCAGCATCTTTGCTCTCTTGCTCCTCACATTTCTGGTCTTTTGATTCATTTTTGTGGGGATGCAACCAAAGTGTGCATCATTATAGCTATTAGTCTTACATACGCAGACGCACACACACACACACACACACACATATATACACACTAGCCTTTCCATACTCCATGGCTGGATGTAGGAGTAGGATGACCTCCTTTTCAGAGTAAAAAGCCAAACCTGTTTACTGTTAAAGTGAGACACGTCTAGAGACTGCAAAGTAATATAGTGATATAATGGTGAGATAAATTAAATGAGTGCTTTTTAAATCTGAATTAATACTCCACATTACTTCCACGCTGCAGCACTTGATCTCAGTGGAGCCGGTGATTCATAAGTGACACTGGATCCATGTGACGTTTGTCATTGGTGTGCTTGAAATGCAAACAATTGTTAAATATTATGAATTCAATTTCAGTCAAAGTCACATTTCTTTGAAAATCATGTCTAACCAAGAAGAATTTCAGCATGTACTTGGATTGGACTGTTTCATATTTTGGATTTATAAACTGAAACAGATAAGAGCAAGAAAAACAACCCGCGGCACCCATCGACCCAGACTGTAACCAGGAACAAACAGCCATTTTCAAGTGGTTAATGAAGCACGGCATGAGATCCATTACTTTACTATTCATGGCATACCCTGTCACATGATTAGCCTAAAACAAGAATCATGAGACATGATGCAGGGGGATGCAGCGAGAGTGCCCGCAAAGTTCCCATGACATGTGCATCAGGGGAAAACAGTAAGAAGGGCAAAGAGTGGCTGCATGTACTGTACAGTATATAGACAACTGAATCTCTCTACTGTATAGAAAGCACCATGTCTTCATCTTACTACTACGTCTTAACAATCTCACCTCACAAAATGTGTTTCTTTCTAATCTGAGCTCCATGTGGCAATATTGTAGTCTGGAAGCATTAGTTAGGCCTACCGCAGGCACAGTGTTTGTGGTTCTCATTTATCAATACGTTGTGCATCTCTGGGAAAATCTTAGGTCAAGTTATTTAGGACTGATCTTTTATTACACCCACAATATGCTCCATTTGACCGGGAGGCCCAATGTTTCTCTCTATAGTGTCCCGTTGGAAGATACCGGGTCTGACGCCAGAGCTAGCAGAGCGGTGATACCTCTGCTTGACCAAATCTCACAGTTTAATGAAACATTCTCCATAAAGATGAAGTGAATGACAACGAATGAAATGGCCATTGCATCATATGAGTTGACAATTTCTACACTTTCTTCTTTGTATTCCAAAGTTTTGTAACAAAAACTATCAGCATCTGCATTTTAGTGCAAATATACACAATCATGGCACGTAGCATTGAACTCTCAATTGTGCAGTATACCATATATAGCAGACATAACACACTTTAAAATCACATAGCACATTGGCTACCTTTCATTTTAGTAAGTAAGGGTTTTTTCCCCTTTAATCTTTGAGATAAAATGTGTCAAATATTTTGTCATGTAAAATTCACTTTTTAAAAGGTAAATCAGGTGATCAAATGATAAATCAATATTTTCATTTATTATTTATGATTTCGTCCGTATTGTCACAAAATTCTCACATGACGATAGTCTCATCTCTTAGTGAAGTATTAGTCCACTCTTCGTGAAACTTGTCACGACATGATCTTAAAAACATATGTGGACAAAATTTAAAAGTTTGATTTTGTTCTAGCAAAACACATTTAATTTTCTGTGACAGACTTCCTCTGACTGATCACGCAGCTGAAAGCGTCCAACTGTGCCCCACTGAAATCTAATAGGGCAAAAAATGTTGGCTACTGGTCATGTCACGATCAATCTCATTAGGCACCGGAGTTGAAAAACAGGATACACTGGTATGCCTGACTGTCTCATTTTTTTACTTTAAAAAAAAAAAATCAAGACCATATGCTTCTACCAAGGACGCAGAAAACACCAGAAACAGAGTATTTTAAGGGAATTAAAGGGTAATTAATAAAACGCTCTTGGTATCTACTATGGTATCGGCCTGGATAAACTTACTCAGAAAGACAGATTCATTTTTTTTTTATTAATCACAATTTCCACAATACATCACATGGCCAAACTGTGTCCTAGTCTCCAAATGTCAGACACTGTACTAAAAAGCGACAATCACTATGGCAAAAAATTCCCACCCATACAAGTAAAAACCCCGCATACGATCTAATGTCACTACTGGAAACCACTCAACTGCAGGGGAAAACAAGCACAAAGAAAGAGATGTCTTTCATCAAAAAGGTGGGTCATCTACGTACACACAATTAGAGGAGAGCCGACTTAACTCCCCTGACAGCTCCTTCGAGAAGCCAGAACACTCACTATGCACACTGACCTGCCTCCTGCTAAGCTAGCTCCTTTTCATTATATTGTTTGTAATGTTTCACCTGCTGACAAAAAAATGAGGAAGAACACCTACATTTGAAGTGGAATAAAGAGATTAACCAAAAAAATTAAGTAAAAAAAAAAACTGTAAAAAGGGGAGATCTGTAATGATATGCTTGTTTGTGACTTTGTCAACAGGTGACAATGGGAAAGGGAAAAAGATGTACGTCCAGATGGTGCCAGGTTACAGCTAGAATAGATACCTGCATAAAAGTGTGAAAATTAAATGAACTTCACTGTCTGTTGCCATGACAGTGTGACTATAATAAAAAAGAGAACTCATCAGTCCTTTTGATGATATAAAAAAAGGATACAATGACAACTAGGATGAAAATGTACTTCTGCAGTTAGAAGAAGTGAACAAACAGACAACCAGTACCACTAACCAGTAGGGCCTTAACACAAGTCTGCCATTTTCTGATTTACTAACTGTATTTTCAAGGCCATATGGGGCAACGTATAGAACTAAAAGATACTAAATATATGTTGCTGCCTGAGCTGCTGGTGTATCAGTTACACACACACACAGTGGAAAAAAGAATGTAGGGGGATAAGAGAAAACTTTAAAAGCATATGCACAGCACAGGAAACCTACACTACCAGAGAAGAGACATATTGCCATAGAAACAAGGCACCTCATGAAGAACCATGGTCACAAGACAAGTATCCCCTAACCAACAGTGACTAAGAGACAATTTGCTTAAAAATAAAATACTCAAGATGGAGAACCTCTCAATCAAACTAAACTAAACCAAACATTGAGATTTGCCAGCTTTGCATTTACTCCAGGGCAACTGTATTGCAAAATACCTCTGTTATTGTGTCCACACCCAGCACATAGTCCTATACAGAGACTAACACAGAGCATTAATATTCAACCATTAACAGGTTGACATCTGTCAATATAAAAAAACCACGCTGTGCCTTTCCCTGTTATAGTATTTTTCACACTGAGGCCAAAAATCACCCAAAAAAATACAGTTTTAACTGAAGGGAAATTAGGTCGGGGCCGTGCCTTGTTTACCCAAGATCCTCTTTAGGTGAACAAATAAATGTCACTTACATAAAAGGTGGTTGGGATCATCTAAGAAACAGAGTCTTAAGTACAAGCTTTTTTTTGTTGTTGAGAATGCCTAAACTTTTTGTTGTATTGCTGCAAAAACATGCACATCCCCGAGTAGCAGCTGTCACATTATAGATAAGTACACAAACCTGGAGGAGGGGGGGGGACAAGCAAGTGGTGTGGCGGTATGAGAGGGCCGATGGCGGCAGGGCAGGAACGGAAATAGGTGTAGGAGAGGAAAGGAAGCAGGTAGAATGCATTAGCAGCATACCTGCGGTTCACACACTCGCCTCCTCTCTTTATACTAAAATGCTTGGCAGTTCCACACGCGTGCCCAGGCCCGTTTTGGCCTCACTAACAAGCCTCACAGCCTGCCGACACAGGCTGTTACTGTGGGACTGTGCTACTTTCAAACTAAACGAATGCGCTCGTTATTCTGTTCAAAAAGGACTAGAAAAGCAGAATGTAGACTGTGTGACTTGACACGAGCAGACAGTGGGGGCATTTAGAGAACATGTAATAATAAGCTGTCAAACTTTTTTTTCTGCATTTTAAGTTCCCAGTTACAGAACACGGAGTTGTCACCAAAAGTACGCCGAATGTACCTTTCAGGGCCTGCCCAACTATTGTTTTTAACCTAAAATGGAAATTACAACTTCCTCCTTTATATTTTTACTGAAGTAGCTCAACGGTTGGTTACAAATCCTCTGATATTCCACTTCCGTGACATTTTGGTAAACGTTGGCACTCATTTGGTTTAACCGAAACATTTATTTTCTTCTGAGTCTCAACGCTGTCATCTCTGTCACAAAAAAAGCACTTTATTTGAGTCTGAAAAGTAGCATATGTTCTCAACTGAGTAAGTCAGCGTGCAAAGTTAGCTACGTTGCTCGCTTTAATGTCACACAAAAGTAGTTTTCGTAGGAGTAACATTTTCGGGACCAGCATAGTCTATAATATACATTTCAGTAAATAAATTACCTTTTTCTGCATCCTCCATTGTAAGGCTTGAGCGTTGTTTCTGGTAGTTTTATGTCCAGAGTCTGCAGGTGGTTCACTTGGCTGCGGCGGATCTTCCTGCTCTCTCTCTCGCGTTGCCAGGCAGCTCGCCGTGCGGGGTGGGGTTCGCCGTGACGTCAGCGCGTAGCAGTGTAAACACAGGCGAGCACGTGGATCAAATTTTACACCGTCAACAACGCAGAGCTGCGCGTCAACGACACGTCGTTAAATGGGCTTTTTTATTTTATTTTTTTACTGTACTGCACAAACTTAAGCATGCATATCTATCACACCGCAGTTAAACAAAGTCATATTTAGAATGTTAGTGGAATACTTAACACTTTATCCAAGTTCTTCACGTGTAAATAAACCATAAGTATGAGAGAGGGATTTAAAAATAACACAAAAATCCTTGACAAGATACAGTCTCAGAATCAGAATCAGAAATACTTTATTAATCCCAGAAGGGAAATTGCTTTTTGATACAGTTACACTGCTCAATAAAGTTATTGAAAAAAGAATAATAAACAGTAGAAAATAGAGGGTGTAG
>JAVQJL010020735.1:0-16685 GCA_036024295.1 Nannoperca obscura | reverse complement strand
TGTGTGTGTGTGTGTGTGTGTGTGTGTGTGTGTGTGTGTGTGTGTGTGTGTGTGTGTGTGTGTGTGTGTGTGTGTGATGTATGCGTCAGCTTATTTTTCCTTGCTGTTAAAATAAAGCTTACAACAGAAACGCCATGCCAACTCTAGAGGGAACTGTACTTACTATGTAGAGATAAGAGACACATGCACACATACCTGCATTTGCTTGTCGGCTTAACACAGCTTACTCTCTATCTGTCTGTCTGTCTGTCTGTCTGTCTGTCTCTCGCTTCATCCCATAAACCCCTGACTCAGAAGCTCTTCCTTGCTCTATCTGTCCTCTCATTCTTCCATCAAACCTCCATGTTGACTTTTCTGAACACACAACTGCATTCAAGTCCTCTCTAAATGTCTTCTCTCCTGCACGTTTAACATGCCTCACCTGAATAAAGAAAAGTAGAGTAGAGCAATAACCAAGAACACTACAACAAATCTTCTACCTATACAATCCATTTTAAATAGGGGTGAGATTGTCGTGTACGGCCGTTTACGTCTATGCCAACATGGATAAGAAGTCCTTAAAGTGCACAGAAAATACACATTTAAACACCTGTAATTCCACAACAGCTGAGTAAACGTAGGGCAATTGTGTGATACAATCAAAAGCTCCACAAGAGCAACAAAATGAAGCCTGTTTTTCCATATTTATTATAGATGTCTATTCTTAAGCTTCTTTCTTTACAGCCAACATTTAAATCACCAAGTCTAGTGAGTAAAATAAATTATAATAATAATCCAAGCATTGGTCAAGTGTATCATCTACTTAAGCTGGTCTGAAGGTCTGAAGAGGGGAAAAGGACAAGAAATGAGAAAATGGGGGATGAGGCAATAGTAAGATTATAAAATGTACAATACTGCACTCTTCCTTTGTCTACGGAGGCAACTTTCATCGGAGCAACTGTTAGCGCAGCGTCTTCTACAAAAGATTTGTGTGCTTGAGTGTTGGTGAAAAATAACATCAATAAATAAAATCTGGAGTGTAACTTTATTCTGAGGTGCTGAGATCAAAAAGTGTTTTTTTGCTGTCTAATGTTTGGAAACAGAGTCTATTGATTTCTGTTATTACCTTTCATTACTGCAGTACCAGCCTTCTTCTCTGGGGGCAGACCCGTTCCTCCATCTTTCCAGTACGGGTTTAATTCCAATTTGTGCAAACCAGCCTGAGGGAAACAAACACACATACACTTGAATCATTTATGTATACTGGCTGAATAGCACAACAGGGGCAAAATGCTAAAAATCCAGACAAAGACACCCTCCATAGCCCACCGTGCACGCACACACGCACACACTGCTGTCCAAGAGGGCCCAACCTTTGTTACCTTGGTAACCACACCGTTGGTCAGATGAAGAGGCTGACTGCCAGTGTTTTCATAAAGTATGCAATCCCTCTTTATCTCCCTCTTACACAGACATACAGGTTATTTTGCATTAATAACCCCCCCCCCCCCCAGGCCAACGGTGGAAGAAGAACTACAGTAGAAGGGAAGTGTAACATTACAAATTGGAGAGAAAAAGGGGGACTAAAAAACAACACGCATACCTCTTCAATGGCCTGAGCCTTTGCTCTCTCCTCCTCTTTCAGTCGTTCTTTCTCAGCCCTCCTCTCTGATGTGGACGTGGTACTCATTGCCAGGAAGTCAAAGGTCATCCATTCGTCTCTCTATGGATAAGATGTTTAAGATATAGATTTGTGAGAAGATCAATGACCATACACAGCACACGTACACACAGCACACCTATGCAAAAGACAAAAAAAGTAATGGAGTATGGTGCCATGAGTAAGTTTGGTTCTAAAGCAGAAGAAGCATACATGGCGTGCCTGCATATAACTTCTTCATATCTCTAGACACGTATCCTCTATCTAGCATCTTGATTCATCTCCATTGTGGAAAATGGACTTTACTATCATATTGAGTACATTTTTGAGTAACACCAAACCTTATTCACACTGTTATTCAGTATCTGTGGGACCGGGTGAGGGACTTACCTGGACATTTTGGGCTAGGCTGACATTGCTCTCTGAAGTCTTCAACTCATCAGGAACCTGCCAGGCTTTAGCAGCTTGTGTCTGAGGCTGAGACTCAACCCACTCGTCCCCTGAGTCCTGACACACAGAGAGAGAGAGAGAGGAGAAAGAAAATGATGGTGATGATCAGAAAAAAAATGATGGAAAAAGAAAGAGAGGTCCAGAGCTGAACAAAAACAAATCTGCCATCCCTGTATGATAAGATGCTTTATTGTTTTTAAGTTTGATCAAAGACTTGTAAGTATTTATACATTTAACTTTACAGGGTACCGGGAATGCTAGACCACAAAACTTTCACCTGTCAAAATGCCTTTCACTCAGTTATAAATCACTGTTTGGTCTAGTGTCTGGTGAACTCACTTTTAAATGATTTGACCTATTAACCAGTGTAGCAGGATCGACTGGTGTTAACTTGAGGCCTTGTTTAAATGAACCCTGCAGGGGAAAGTGACATGATAACTTACCTCTGAGCTGTCACTACAGCCATCTCCTGCTTCTGCCGTTTTCTTCTCCTTCTTGGCCTTCTTCTTCTTCTCCTTTTTCTTTTTAGATTTTTTCTCTTTCTTCTTTTTGCTCTTCACAGAGCCCTCCTGTAGGGGGTCAGATCCAATCAATTATGTTTTTCTTCATTAGTTGCGTTTCCCAAAAGTACAATTGATTACTTTAAAAGACATTGTTATTGTCATCACCATCATTATCATCACGATCTGATAGTATGTAGTGCTGAACTGCTGTATTAAGCTGCAGACCGGCAAAACAGTACGTTGTGATTTGGCAAGGAGTTAGTCCAACGATCTATTGCAATAGAGTGATTAAGCAGTGAAAGTCGTTACAAGTTGCTAAATGCACCGCATGCCGGATTTGATTCGATGCACAACTTCAAGTGAAGAAATGTTGTATCTTACGTCTTCAATCTCCTGCAGCCTCAGGTTGATCTCTGGGAGCATCCACGTGTCCTCCCCTCTCTGCCTCTTCAGCTCTTTCTTTCTCTCTTCCCTCTCATGCTGCTGCTTGGCCTGAATAACACGATGGAGATAAGAGGGATAATTCCAAAAGGAAAACAGATCAATGTAAGGATACACCAGCGTTAGCATTTTCAGACTAACAGCCAATTCAATTAAGCGCAGAGCCGAGCGGATACTGTGGGCTGATACAGAAACGATTTTCTCTGGTTTTCTCATTGCGAAAAGAACAAAATGGTCTTCACATTGCCACGATACTGCTGATAAGAGATATGATTTTCAAATATTTGCGCATCTAAAGGCTTTTAAGCTGCACGATTAAATATGTTCGGTGCAATGGCAGCGACAGTGGTGAGTCATTATGTCATTATCAGCCGATTTCCTCTTCAAACTTCAAAGCGGAATAAATCAGGTCCAGCTACACTCTTTGCTTTGGCCAGTTCAAGCACAGGTGAGCTAAGCAGATAATGCGTTTACAACCTTTAGTGCTCATCTACAGAAAGCATAATTTGTCTGCAACATCTGCTCTGTGTTAGTCTGTGAATCTGTGTAAACACAGCTGCACGGGGGGGGGGGAGATAACGCACAATTAAATACCTGTGTACTTTTGTGATTACAAAAAACCCCCGAGGTAAACCGTCTATAAAACAGAGCGACAGGTATCCTATCTGCCCCGGCAGTGTTTGTCCTGTCATGTCCTGCATGCACGTTAACAGTATCCGCCTGTCCAGACACACACACACGATCAAATTAATATGAAGACACACGGCTACTGTTGACTTTCCGAGAGAGAGGGAGAGGAGAAAAGAGACGCAAATATACCAATTAACGTAACGGATAAGGCCAATACCGCCAAAAAAAAAGATATATTGTTGAGCCACAAAGTTCACCAGTTCCTAGCGTTAACGATACGTTAGCTGCTAGCCTTCTTAGCTTGTTAGCTTTCATTCGGACGAAACAGGTATTGTTTAAGCTATTACTGACACCAATGAAACCAACCTCTGAATACTTATATGCTTGTTCATGAAAAAGCTTACAGTTCATACCTTTGCTAGCGCCTCTTGTCGTGCCTGTCGTTTACTGTCCTTTCTATCTTCGATGCTGCTCGAACTCTCAAAACTGACTCCGTGCGCCGCCATGACACTGTCGTCAATGTTTTTGTAAAATGTCGTAAAGCGCTGCCGTTTACGTTAAACCGTTGATTTGTAGTAATGGATGTAGTACAGGAACAAGGTTCTTATAATTCCTATATATATATATACACACACACACAATACAATTATGGTATATAAATTATTGGGTGCATATATAAATGAATATGAAAGCAGTTATATTTTAAATGTATATACAGTCTATGGTTTATACCAATTATAACCTAATCTACAGAAAGGACCAACCACAGTTTTAGTAATTTTAGAGTAGCAACTTGTAAATACAAGTAGACTACTTACCAGTAATACCAGTAACTATCCAGTCCATTCAGTTGTCTCATCTACTGAAAACCAGTGTAACAGGCTGCATTCACATATATAACTAGCCTAAAATGTCCAACATGTGTGAACAAGTGCAAGAAAGCTGCAGTATGAGAGTGGACGATTATCTGTCCATTTAAATAGTACATTTACATCTTGTTATGTATAAACCTACTGGAAACAGGACTTTAAATTAGGGTTTAGCTCAGAATGTGAATGCCCAGCCTTTCTGTAAATGTACCAGGTGAAATGTTTAGGGCATGATGATATGGCCTCTGTGTATATGGAAGTTATGCTTGTCAAGTCATTTTAATTTATATAGCCCAAAATAAAATGAAAAAACCAACCCCACAAATTGGGCACTACAATCTTTAGGCTACAATACAAGACATCTTTTATCCTCAGTTAGACCCTCAAAACCTCTCTATCCTTTTTAACAGGATAAAAGGGAGAAACCTCAGTAAGAGCAACAGAGGATCTTCAAGGATGAACAGACATGCAATAGTTGTTGTGTATATACAGAGAAATAAATAACAGTAATAATGGGAAGGGTAAAATTACAACATCCATCCTAAACCAGTATTATATATGTTGCTATAACAGCCTCCACTCTTGTCGTTCCAGTTTATACCAAAGGTTTGCATAGGCCAGTCAAGTATCTTTTGTGCATGCAAGCATTGTCATGTTGAAAAAGGAAAGGATCTTCCCCAAACTGTTGCCACAGTTCAAAAGCACTCTAGCTTCTGAAAAATCACTGCATGCTGCAGCATTAACATTTCCCTTAGTTGGAAGAAAACCAATTCATTAAAAACAGCCCCGACAAAAAGCGTACTAAAATATGAGGACAGAGGTACCCACATACATAAAATCCACACTTATTTTATGCAATTAACATCCCTGCCTGGAATTCTTCCCTTTTCAATGCTGCACAGTCACACTAATCTATCAGAGAAGGAATTGTTACATATTATTTCAGTATAAATGACTCTTGACTCCTTTTCGAGCTGAAGATTTGAAATTTCTTGTAGCCTGTCAAATCAATAAGCTGTGCCTGGGGGTGGCACACCCTTAGATTTAATTATCATTCCAAATGTCAAGCGACAGACTCTGCTGACACTCAACAATGATATACACGCACATAATACTACTATACACACATTGTTGTGCATGAAACTACAAAGGATCTCTCTCTTTCTGACACACACACACACACACACACAGACAGAGCAAGATGCTTCACCTTAATCAATAAACCACGGTCAATAAAAGCCACCAAACCATATCTCGTCTCAGCACCACAATGTGTTTGTTTGTGTGGGTCACAGAGGATAAAAGAGCCACAGGGTTAATTTACCAGGAGCCTCTGACCAATTACCAACCTCCACAACAAATAACCCATTAATCAATACCCCATTATCCTACAATTCATTCTGTCTCTACAGCCGTCTGGTCAAACTTATCTCGTTTAAAGGACACGTGTGTAACTGCAAGAAAGACAGAGTGATAATGTCATACTTTAATGTTCCCACATTATACCAAACCTATATTGAAATACAGTATTGATTGATCATCAGTTGATTCAACACAAACATTGACTAGCAACAAGCCAAAAACAATAATTTAAATTGTGCACAAGTGAATTTTTAATAAAATTGTACTTAGATAAGCGTCTGTGTGGTTCAGGAAGGCTGAGCTGGCTAACCGTCACTTCCAGCAAGGACTCACAAGAAGAACACGAGGGATTATTGTTGTAGCTCCAATGTTAATTGGATTGTAAAATCTGTAATTCAATTTAAATTCAAACAATGTTTAAATAATATTGTCAAAGCCAAACATTCAAGTTTCCAGGACAGTGAAAAAAACTCTCAAATGTGGCCCATTGTTAGTACTTGAGGTGCAGTTAAAAACACTTCAGATGCTCCAAAACAGGAAAGGTCTGTCTGTTCCACTACAGTACTTATTCAAATGAAGTGTAATTTCTAAAAGCATTGTCTTTTATGATGTCTGTAAAATCATTTGCATCATTTCAGCCGTTCTATTAGACATCTCAGGTTCATGCTACATTCTCCAAACAAGACCAATAGCGTGAGAAGCAAAGGTACAGCTAAAAGTCCATTAAATGTGTTTTTACCCCTTTTTATTTTTAGTAAACACATGGTTACGTCTGTCAATATGCATTAACAAGGACGATGATGTAACAGTCCTGCACTTTAACTTTATTAATCAATGTACAAATACATGGCTTGGACAATTATCCATCACCATGAGGTGCTGCCTCTGCCAGATGCAGAGAAAAAGAGAAAAGAGAAAAATAAAAACATTCTGCATCTTGAATGTGAACAAATCCCCCACAGCCTGAAACACCATGTTGCCTCTGGGCCCTTTAATTTAAAAAGTTCGGGCCCACAATGTTTACAGCTTAGTTACAGCTCCGTGAATTCAGAGCAAGACACTGAGATCAAAGACACAGGAAGAAGAAAAGTTGTGAGATCAGTTATTGATCTACTGAAAAGTCTATGCACTGGAGAATGTTGCAGAGCCTTGTTTGGACCACTGAGTTACACAGAAGCAGCTGCAGTATGCTTATAAAACAACATCCTCCTCAAACCACCTCCAGGTTTGTTTTAGTTAGTTGCATTTGTTTTCAGCAAAAGTGGCAGGATGTGACTGCAGCGGGATTTTTCAGGCCATGTAACCTTTGTAGGACATTTTCCCAATCAATACAGCGAAGTAGTTATAACAAGTTACATATTTTCAGATCTAATATTTGACCTTAGTTGTCTTTTAAACCTAAATATATCAAGTGTTTTACCTTGTAACACACCACCTTGATCCATTGTCAAGAAATGATGCAAGAAGCAAGACAAACAACAACAGTATTTTATAAAATCCTTACATTTATTTCATTGCACTTGTCTATTCGCTTTTCTCTTCTGCATGTCATTGTCATTGGTTAAATTGCATTACCTCTCTTGGTTCATTGCAGAATGCCTATATTGTACAAATATGTATTTGTAGCTAAATTATTATTAATGAATAATAATTAAACATAACTATGCCAGTTTATTTCACCAAGTGTTTCTCTAATATAACACACCAGTTTCCCTGGTCATGGTAGCTGCTCTGCACTTTGACTCCCGCCACCTGACCGCACAGCTGCTCCAGCTCCCCCTGCTCGAACACGTGGTAATAGCGGTGAAAAACAGGTGCTGGGCTGCTCTCAGACTCCGACTTTAGAGTAGATGTGGAGGTCCGAGTGCTGTCGTCACTTGGACTGGGTTTAGAGTCTGGGCTGTGTGTGGCATCACTGCTGTCAAAGGCTGATCCAGAAGACATGCTGGAGTCAGAACCTGGACTGGGGTCAAGGTCACCGTTTAATCTGGTTATGGAGTTACCTGAAGACTTTTTGGACTTGCTCTTTTTGCACTCTGTCCTTTTTTCCTTCTTCCCACCCTCTCCTGGTTCTTCCACGCCTCGTCCTTTACTGTCTTTCAGATGCCAGGGAACCAGAAGGTCCCGGGTGTTGAAGGCTGTGCGGTTGGTGTGCACACTGAGTTTGCCATCAGTCACTTTGCTAACATCTTGCAGGTCATTTACAGGCGTGTAGTTGTCTTCTAAATGTCTGCTGGTCTGGATACCTGATTTCCTGCAGGGCTCCTGGCTGTCTTCTGGTGTGTTTTTAGTGGGGCTGTGGTTGTCAGGGGGCTCTTTGTTCTGTTGTTTGAGGTACTTGGACCTCTGCTTGTTGTACTCTTGTTCAAAAGCCCAAACGTAGATGAGTGCTCGACCTCCAGGCTTCAAAAGTCTCACCAGCTCCCCCACTGCTGCCAGCCGACGCTCCTACAACACACACACACACACACACACGAACAAACTATTTATTTGACCTTTTCTATCACATACAAGTAACCCCATGAACTCAAGTCAGGGGCAAATTAGTCTAATAAAGAATCATAATTCTGATCCTGAGGCAGAAGTGTGATGTTTACATCAATGTAGGAAAAGAGACTGCAAAAGGTGGAAATGGAATTTGAAAACACCAGAAAAAAAAAGACGTCCCTTCGAGTGTCACTAAATACCAGTCAGTGACGTTCTGTACCACAAACTCCATCCCAACAGTTCCTGGCCCATTTGAAAGTACATATTTGAGAGCAGGGGGATTTGGGATTTGACCCAAATTTGGATTTATGTCGCAGGAACCAAAACTTGAGGTAAAATCCCTGAGATCCTAAAAAGATTTCCACGGTGTGACTAATGACTTTAGGCCTTTATCTATTTAGGTCAGTCTTTCAGAAATTGTGCTGTATTGTTCTTTTATAGACCTGAGGATGCTGCACTTGTTATTATTTGTGTGTGTGTGTGTGTGTGTGTGTGTGTGTGTGTGTGTGTGTGTGTGTGTGTGTGTGTACACACTGTACCTGTGTGGAAAAGTGGTGTATGACAGCTATAGAGATACAGGCATCACAGGAGGCTGTCCGCAGAGGCACACTGAGAGCATCAGATACAAACGCCTGGAAACCCCTTTCTGCACAGATTTGAATAAGAGCACTGCTGCGGTCACAACCAATCTGAAAAGAGACAAAACAAACACACACACACACACACACACACACACACTAAATCAGTCACAAACAGCGACACAAGTCCAGTAGAACAGGGAAGTCTAAACATGAACAAAGTCCAAAAAAGACCAAAAGTTATATTTTCAGATAAATTTATGGATGCACTCCACGTTTCTAATTTCCCCCCATTAATATTTTATACAACATTATACAGAAAGCAGCAGAAACAACTCCCAACTGTTCCTCAAACCAGTGAGATGAGGGAGAAAGCACAGAGGCAGAATGGGAAAAGAACAAACAAGGAATCAAATAAATAGTATACAAAGTGCAGAGAAGAAGGGAAGGGATGGAAGTGATACAAAAACACAGAGAAATGCAGCCAGTGGAGAAAAGTATAGTAGGAATAGGGACGCTGGACAGAAATGGTAAAGGAAGAGAAGAAAGGAGGGGATGACACATTTTGTCTCAGGGAGCAATTCAATCAAGCTTCATATGAGCTCTTCCCAAAGGAGACAGAGGTGATAAAAGATTGTGAGAAATACCACACACACACACACACACACACACACACACACACACACACACAAAGGTCAATTCATTTCAATTAGAACTGGGAAGGTTAACTGTTATTCTGCAACAGGAGAGTGAATATGAGAAGGGTAGAGGGAGAGGGGGAAATGCAGAGAAGAGAAAAATAAATTGCAGAGGGAAATGAAACACATTTAAGAAAGAAAAGCAGCAGATTCGACTCAGAAAGTTGCCGTGTGACCTACATGATCACAGTGTTCTCAGTAATGATTTATCACGGTTACGGTCTGAGTCAGGATAAGCTGCTTACACGCACCGTCAAAATCCCAAATGTGAATATCCCAGTGTGCACACGTAAACAGAAAATGTAGAATATTGCCATGGAAACTGAGCTAATGTAAACAACGACAAACAGCAGAAATCAGAGAGCAACACAGGCCACCTCAGCCCCAGTGATATCATCCCTTGTGTATTATTGTGGTTTATTTAGTTCATTTTAAATGAGACATGATGTTTACACCTGAGACAAGTTAAAAACAAACTAGCTGCTAACTGACTGTAGATACTTCCCTTCATGTGACAAACGACTTCGCCCACATGACCTGCCAGACTCACACAAGAAATAAGTAAACAGCCGCTTCTTGCCCAAGGGGAGTGTAATGATGCCGACCGTTGTCTTCTCCCACTGAGCGAGGAGAAGTCTGGCTTACGCAACACAGTAACTGGGTGCTGTTGACTTGACACAGCTTCTACTTTTCATTTTACATTAATGAGAAGGCTGAGCCCCGAGGCTGTGACCTTTGCAGTGTCTATTTGTTGCTCGCACTTTCAGGCGTTTCAGGCATTAATGCCTCATGAGAAAGAACATAAATGATTGTCGAGGAAAGTGATTTTTTAAATCTATATCTTGCAACATAGAGACTTTACTTAAAAGGAATGGTTCAATTTTTTGGTAAATAAGCTTACAGTCTATGCCTTCTTTGAGAGTGATAATAAATCCGAATATAAATTTCATGTCTGGAAGTTGAACAAGTTTGGCTCAGCTTAGTATAAAGACTGGAACAGCTAGCCCGGCTCTCTCCACATTTTAAAAATAAACCTAACAACACCACTAAAGTTGACTTATTTGCTCATGTTTGTATGATTTAAACAAGGAAGATACGCCAAGCTCATTTACAAGATTTAAAAAGGTGCTGAAAGTGTATTTTGTTTTCCATGGGACAGAGTTAGGCTAGATGTTTTCCCCCCGTTTCTAGTCGTTATGCTAAGCTAGGCTAAACAAGTTCTGGCCTCAGCATTTTACTTAACAACATAAGAATGGTATCAGTCTTCTCATCATACTCCCAGGAAGAAAACAAATAAGCCCAAGATGTTAAGCTATTTCTAAAGGTTGTCATTAAAGACTTGTGGTCTTGTGGTCCAAATGACATAATGATGTGCAGTTGTTGGGGTTTATTGGTTGAACCAGGCTATTCTCTATCAAACTGGTCTAAAGAAGGCCTCTGCCACCTTGTCCTTGTGGATCTATCTATCTATCTGTGAAGTAGCTGCAGAGGAGTTCTACCTCAAAGGAAGATTCATTGTTTGCCGTCTCCGCTGCAACTGATGTGCTGACTGTGTATGTGAAACAGGCCTTGATGTTATGACATTTCTTACATAAATGACTTGTGAAGCTGTGTGGCATTTTACAGTGATGATAATCTAAGACGCGGTAGCAATAAAAATGAAACTGCAATGGAAATTTCCCTAAAGGGTTCACTACAGTACCACCGAATTACAGACATTATAATAATGCAGGACAACACTCACTGCAATCACCTCTGGGTTGACACCCAGGTATTTCCCATTTCCACAGCCCACATCAGCCAGCAGGCTGCCAGGAGGGAGCGACGACAGGAAGTGACAAACGCGAGGCCACGGGGAGTGGCGGGTGCTGCTGAAGTGGGAGGCGATGGCGTCGTACACCTGGTGCACATACTCCTCCTCTAGACGGGCTGCGTCGTCATGGCAACAGGGCAGCGAGGGGGGAGAGGGCAGAGAGGCTGAGGGAGCTGAGGAAGCTCCCTGACTGTCGCAGGCAGAGGGAAAGGCTTGAGAAGGAAGGGGGTGAACGGTGAGACAAAGGGTAGCACATACACATAATTGCACGCAATTTGGCATTTGCAGGTATACTTGTGAGGCCTACAGGGCCCTTGCATGCTCATGCATGTGTCAAAAGTATGAACTTTGTCTTTTTTTATTGATGAAATGTGTCCAAATTAAAAAGGAAGAGGAAATGATTTCATGTTGGAAAACTCAGCTTGCATGTCACAAATTTGACCAAACGGGACCCTGGTTTGTATCGCCACACATTCCATTACACAGAAAGCAGTTAAACTGTTTAGCATGCAGCGGGTATGCAAACCTACAGATTTACTGACCCACGAAGTCAGTGTATGCTCACGTCACAAACAATGCAACGAGTTACAGGTTTGATCCCCAGCGGAACCTCTGCCGCTAAAAATACTCTCAGTCAAGCTGCTGTGATGTGTTTTTGATAAATGTGTCCATAAGACAAGGAGGTGATAACTGGGAAGAATGTCGGGGCAGAATTTACCCAGAATTTTCCAAATATTTGCCTCAAAAACTCGGTTGTCTATCACCACTCGAATAATGGTCTTCTGTTATCGAACACACAGTGTTTTATTGCGGACGATTCTCACCACAGCGGCAGGGTTCATGTCGGATCTTGCGGAAAGTGAAAGACGTGCGGGTGCCCCTCTTGCTCAAAGTGAGATTGCTGTGGGTCCCGGGGTCAGGTGTTGCCTGACCAGGGGACTGTGGGTCGCAGGCTGGCACCGTGTCAAACTTCCGAGGAGTAATCCTGAGAGGATATAAGACACAGTTGTAGTTGTGGTTGACAAACGGACAATCAACAGTGTGTACATTTGTTGTACTTTCATGTGAACACCGGAGGATGTCCTATGTTTTACCTTCATGTATGAAGGGATTAAAATGTGGGGAATGGTCCTCACACAGACTGTATTGTACAAAATACAACACGAAGGTCAGTAAATTCATTTTACTACAATGGAAAAGAGCAAGAAAAGAACTGTCACTCTTCTGTGAATCGACCTAAAGCTCACGTTAAGGTGAACTGAATCCTAGCGGGTGGGAGACAGATCCATCTGACAAGATCCAGCTCACCCGTGTGTCCAGAGGTATCTGCTCTCGCCCTTCATCACCAGGAGGCTCCGCCCTGGCAACACCACGGCAACTAGACGACCATCAGGGTGACGGAACTCCATCACCGTCTGTAACCACACACACACACACACACACACTAAAAATAAGAACATTTAAATCACTCTAATCAACACTGAGGAAATCACTCACTCACACATGCAGCAACAGGATACAACTATTCATTTCTCTTTTTTAAAAAAAACACAGAAGAAAGAAACTGGCAAAGTGTGGAGAGAGGCAAAGACTGTGTTGAACTCAGTGGAATCAGTTGTATGTAAGACACCATGAGATCAGGGATTGCTGACATAATGGCCAATATCTAAATCCACTTAATGAGGTCAGTAAGCAGATGTCAATCCGGCGTACTCAATCTGTGCATCCGCACTTATTAATCTGTAGCTGCTGCAGCACATGTAACTTCTGAGAATGAGTATAATACCTCAGTACTTAGTATTGTACCTTAGTATTGTACTCAAATTGTGTCCATATCTTCAAGTACTGGGAAAAAATGTTAAACACTGAATGCTTCATCGAATTCTCAGTCTTATTTAATTTATTTCTCCAACAGGATGGTGCCTGATTTTATTCCGTTTTTATCATTTTCTTCTGTATTCCATGTTTGGGATATGACAAAAAATAGATATTTATAAAAAATATATATATAAAAAATAAAGATATTTCCAACAAAAATATGTTTTTATTCAGCAAAGTAAGATAGAAAACATATTTGGGGTCTATTGATACTAGAACTCTGGCATTACAATATTCCAGCAGTTATGTATCAAATTGAGTATTTGCAGATATCGTTCACGCAGAATTACAGTATGACTGTGGTGAATTAGTTATTGAACAAATGCCGGATTAACTTGCGCAGCAGCAAATGTTTGTGCTGCCAGCACCAAACATGAAACCAACTGTTTTTATTACAGTTTTGAGTGATGTCACCCAGATGACAAAAATAACAAAAAACCACACACTCTGCATGCTCTCTCACTAACTACAAGGAGAAGCATCCGCGCCCCAGCGTTGGTGTTTGATCCTAATGTTTCCCAACAGCGCATAACAGCGTGAGCTCTGCTGGGAAATCACATCTACACAATTTCAAACTGCATCTCTCCAACTTCCGACAGCAGGAAAATTGGATTTTGTGAAGTAGAGGCGTGTGTCTGTGTGTGAGGGAGAGAGAGACAGTGTTTGTGTATGATTGTGAGCGAGCGATGTCCATGTGACACCAGCAAATGATCAGATCGTTGCCTGAAACCATAATTGAAATCTCTCTCTCTCTCTCTCTCTCTCTCTCTCTCTCTCTGTCTCTCACAAAAGTCAGGACTGTAGTGTTTCCATGTGAGGAGTATTAGCCAATCTATGAAATCGGTGAAATGTGACTAAATCAATGGCGATGCTGGCAGCTACGCTTTCCTACAAGACTATTACTCATTCCCTCTCTCTCCCACACACACACACACACACACAGCAAGTTCTTTCTTTTCTCATACATGTACAAGTGTTTAATCATTGATGACTGAGTCAGTTTAGTTACTTTGCAAATTAAAATCAGGTCTTAGGCTGAAAGTGAGATTTTTATGATGCAATTAATCTTTTCGGCACAAATCGAAACTTAATCCAATCGCAGAGGGATTAACTTGTTACACACACAAATGAACAAAACCCTACAAATAAAAACACAAAATAAGCGTGAGTTTTTTTAAAATAATGGTGACTCTTTTCCTTGTGTCATTTTTGTATCATATTTTCAAATAGATTCAGAGAATGTTGCATTTTAAATTTGAAATATTTAATTGCACCCTATTGAACGATATGTAATTGTCATCTCGGAGTTTTGAGTTGTAAATATTGTAAAGTATTGGATGTGTACACGTTGAAGCATTAAGGGAGGGTCACATGCTGAGTATCACCTGATGAGGACGTCATGCTGAAACTTCGTATTCATGCTCAATAAATATTTCCTTGCGAGCGTCTATTCAGCGCGCTGCTTCCTTTCTTCTCCATATTGTGTCCGCCTTTCCCCCCGGGGACCTGATATAATACTGTACACTTTTTTGTGGCTCAAAATCTCCACTGAAGAGCTTTGACAAAGAACACACAGTGCACTACACACACGCACGCCGTCTGTCAGTCTGTGTGTGCGACAGATGCTATGGCAGATGACAGCTGATTGCTAATAAAGCCCCTGTGCTTCAGACAAGCAGGGACAGACGGGCAATCAATCTACAGCAGTCACCCTGCAGAGACTAAAGCAGCATCCCAGTACCGGGTTGCACCATCTAGTCACACCTGGAACAGTCAAGGACACAGCAACAGCCACCGTTTCAAGGAAAATCTGCCTCTTTCCTATTTGTTAAACTGTGACACCTCTAAAAGAGTCATTAACTACATGCTGCATGAACGGAAGGCCACAGTGAGCGAGAGATTATGAGTGTGTTGGGGGGAGAGAGGAAGAGAGAGAGAGAGAGAGAAGAATGAGATGTAGCAAGCATGTGACAAAATGTTCTCAGTCAAATCACAAGGACACCAAATCCAAACATACTGTTGCGCACACACTCATCTCTGACAGTTGTGCCCCTTGAGACTGATGAATCACACCGGTCAGTGAAGTGACCGTTAGTTTGATTGATCAAACCCCGACACAGAAAGGCAAGAGTCTGATAACTTTGCATCGCTGTTTCATGCTCAAATCTTAAAACTGTTTACTTTGAACCAACACTTCTTATCTTTAAATTCGTAACTTCCGTTTGAATTATTGATAAATGCACCACGGGTCGATACTGGCTACACCATCTGGTTGATTAATTGTTTGACCAACCCACAGGTCTGCGCTGTGAGTACTTCTCTGGACCAGCAGAATGTCAGATGGAGTCTGTGAAAATGTTGAAATCACAAAATGATGGAGCGACTTATTACCTGTGCCCCCAGGCTCAGTGACATGATGGTGTCCTCAAAGGCAGAGTGAGTGTCCACGTGAGGAGGAATACCTAAAAATGTTATAAAACAAACGTGTAAAATTTAAATAGCTTAGTTTCAACTTGTTTTGTTTTCTTGTTTATGGTGGAAACCGCTGAACCTTTTGTGAGATGTGAAACCCAAATTATTTAATCATGTTTGATTTGATGTGCATGAGCTTGAAAAAAAACAACGCATTTCCTTCATCAAAATTCTTATTTCAGCCCTAAAAGGTTTGCCAGTACAGTAAATGTATTACCAAACAACTGTCAGGAACCAAAAACCTTGATCAGCCATCATCAAATGCAGGTTTCTGCTGCCACCTTGTGGTAGAAATCAATAACACCTATCCTACATAAACTATAACACTTAATTTTTTAGGTTTTAGTAACCACAGCTTTGTAATCATTTTATGTTTAGTTTTACTTACAAACAGTGGTGCTGCAGCCTCTGAAATAAACAAACCCCACACTAATTAAACGTCTGTATTTTTATCTTTCTGTGGTTCTCACAGCACTCTCCAGGGTTTAAACTTAATATGGTATTGATTATGTATTTACTAATCCTGCCAAGAATCAGTTATTCCACCAAATAATGATTGTTGAACCCCTCCCAGGTGAAAATATAGATATTTGTGTGATTTATTTATGGTTATAAAAATGTTTGCCTAGCTGTCATTTTCTCCAAATTGAAGTGTATCATAAAGGTGAATAATCTTAATAAGAAATGACCATGACTGAAATTACTCACCCTGTCCAGACTCATACTGGTTAACAGTCAGCTGGTCTGGCATGACATTGACGTGTTCATTCTTCACACACCGCTCCAGAACAGGTAGACACTCCTGAGGAATACCTGGAGACACACACACACACACACACACACACACACACACACACACACACAC
>JAVQJL010020730.1:0-14698 GCA_036024295.1 Nannoperca obscura | reverse complement strand
CTATTGGTCTCACAACGTAGTTTTCGAGTAGACTACACGAGAAGTCACAGGTACATCTCTTGTGTTTGTGTAGACTGATACATTTGAAAGACAAACAAACAGCAGCGATGTAACATAACCTAGACGCTTCATTTGCATTGAAATAATTCTGAATATTATTTCACAGTGTAAATGTAACGGGGAGTTTGGGATCCATCAGACATTGCAGCCAGAAGATATAAAATCTGGTTCCCTGTTCTAGTGAGGAACATGTGGAAAAGAATGACGGGAGGTCATTCTTGAAGCACTTTTACTGTTACCATCTGTGGATTTTTGCCGTGTCAAAGGGAGGATTCAGCCCCCCAGTGGCTTTGTTGTTTAGCTTTCCCTAATCCCCTGCCACTCTGTCACTGCCAGTATGCCATTACATGCACGACACACACCGCCTGAAACCCCCCTGATGACTCACATAGACACGCTGAAGCGTTAGGAAATTGATTGGTTCCTTCCCAGACAAAATATTTGAAGCAAGGTAACAAGACACAGGAGGATGCAGATGAGGGGAGGTGGTGAGGAGGAGGAGGGGCCAACAGCCCCCAACATCCAGAGCAAACGAACAATATGAGGTTCATGTGGGTGCAGAGAATAAACCTACTCCTCCTCATCGCCGCTTACGTCTGAATATCAAACCGATGATTAACACCAGCTGCTCGTTCCTTCGTCGTAGTGTAAACAAGCATCGTCTGTCATCTCTCAAAGTCCTGCAGGAGCACGATGTGGGGTCCAGGTCCTCCACGTGTCACCTTCTCTGTACTGATTTGTGTTGACCATACTTGCGTTAAGGCTGGAACGTGTTTCTCCGGGCTGCACGTTCAGGAGGTGCATCGGGGTCGATCCGTTGTTCGTTTGCGCAATCACTTATCTTCTTGGCTTCAAACATGGATCAACCAACTAGCTTACTGGATGCACAGGTTTGCATGGTGCCTTCCTGAGACATGGGAAGTGTGTGTGTGTGTGTGTCTGCTCCTCTACACATCTCGGCCACCTATGGTTACTCAATACTTGCAGCAACATTTGCACAACTTATTTCCAGCTTAGACTTCATAACCTTGTTGTTTGGAATGTCAAAAAGACCCCACCCTCCTGATAATAAGGGCGTCCGTAGCTAAAACTACTAACTAAAACGGCAGCTGTGCCTTTTTTATATGTCCTGTATTAAAGGTCCAGTGTGTAGGATTTAGTGGCATCTAGCTGAGGTTGCAGATCACAACCAACTGATGACCCCTCTGCTCACACTGCCCTTCCAAGCGTGTAGGAGAACCTACGGTGGACACAAAACTCAAGTTAAAAGCAGAAGACTCTGTGGAGCCAGTGTTTGGTTTGTCACAAACTGCTGTTTGTTCAGTTTGCTTATGAACACAAAAGGAGCCCTAAATGACCTGAGGCCTATTGTATAATTCTACAATTCTGGTAACAGCATCCAAATGCAAAACAACCGCTGTGCAGAATAACCATTAATCCCTAATGATCAGGTAGATTAGTATTAATTGGACAGTTGTAGAAAAGTTGTCACTGACGATAATAAGATCATCACCAGCATAAAAACGTGAGTAACATGCTGTCGATGCATACTTTGCCATCACCAATATTTTGTCAGTTATCATCTCAGTCATTTCTAGATGCCATGTGTTTGCCTTGGTACCGTGAGTCAGGTGTTTCTGGAAGTCATTCTTCTTGCAGTCCTGACCTGGAACTTGTAATACAACTATTTGTATTGATCAGCAGTCTGTTTGGGGACTGGCCAAATCTCACGGTGTGAAGGACACACTGAAACAGTATGTGAGTCACCTTGGTACCAATCTAATATTGTGAGAACACGGCAGCACAGGAGAAATGAATAACACTCCGTATCCTGTTCTCTTGGTATAAAGAGGAGTTGACTGATTGGTGGGCGCAGAGGAATGTGAATAAAGAAATTGTCATACACGTCACAGCCATTGGTTCTTTTGTTTGAGTTCAGGTAAAACATTAACTTTTGATTACTTGGAATAAGTTAAAGGATGGTGTGGCTGTGTACACGGCTTGGATGGTGTTCAAAACCCACCAGGACTTAAAATCTAGTTGGAACAAATTTGAAACGACACAATTTGATCAAACATATGCTGTTGACATTATTTACATTATTTTACGTTTCCTTTACATTACACCCGTCTAACATCCAGCACATAAATCTTGCTATCTTATCAGTAACGGTGTTTTTACGATCCTTGGGCAAGGGGCCTGCTGAAGTTAAAGATAATTTATTGGTATGAAAGTCAACACTTTTACTACCAACTCAATAATACATCTCAACTCATACTGACAAAGCAACAAAAAAAAAGAAGGCACTACTGCATAGAGATATTACTGGAAATGTTGGAAATCAATAAACTATTTCTACAAGGCATACTATGATGATGTTTTCAAGAAGTATTGCTGTAAATAAACCTTTCACTGCAACAGGAAGCATTAAAACTTGGATTAA
Organism: Nannoperca obscura; assembly: GCA_036024295.1. NCBI lineage: Eukaryota > Metazoa > Chordata > Actinopteri > Centrarchiformes > Percichthyidae > Nannoperca > Nannoperca obscura. Next base: position 12,195 of record JAVQJL010020730.1, on the reverse strand, counting down.
GTTGCCAATCAAATTAAGAGCGAGGACACCTTCCCATCCTGGGTGAGTTGGACTACCCTTTTTATTAATCATGAATTATGGATTGCCTCCTCTTTCCCTCTTGCTGTGTTGTTCTCTCACACGTAGTCTCCTGTGAAAGCATTAAGGGAAATGATGAATTGCCCCCAGACTTTCCCACCCCTCCTAGATGGATGTGTTTTTCTCACCCACTGTGTTTGAGTCAGAGGTGATAAGATACAGAGGTACTGTAGCAAAGGTTTATATACAGCCCTCGTTCAGATGGAAGAAAACACATGAAGGAAACAGATGAATGACTATTAGCAAGGAAGGTCAACGTTGTTTAAACCAGGTCTAACAATTGTTGGCTGTTGAAGGATTAAACATTTGTTTGTGTGTGGTTTGATGATGCTCTGGAACCACTACAGTAGATTACCCTGCACTTATCTCTATTGTTCTTAAAGGAAGACTCCAATGAAAATCCACTTATCAAAGACTTGAAAAGTGGCCCTTGGCAGAAGAAAAACCTATCAAAGGCTTTGTTCAGACTGCGGGGCCAATCAGATCTTTAAGACAGACTGTCCGCACTCTTCTTGCACGTGATCGGATTGGATTTGTGGACGTTGCTGTCGTGTGACACATTGCGAGTGACACAAATGCACTTTTAAATCCAGTTTGAGCGGGAAAAGTGTCCGAGCTGAGACGCATCTATAGAAATCAAATTTGGAAAGTGCGTTTCATGTGGGGTTTTGTCTAAAATCATCTGGACACAGTCTGGATATGCCCAAAAAATAAGCTACAAAACAAAATAAATACAAAACAAGGGCCAAATATCCATAGAAATAGAAGCAGCAGGTCCCTAATGGACAAATTTAGAATCAAGGGTGTCAAACTCATTTTAGTTCATGGGCCACATGCAGCCCAATTTGACTTGATTAATGGACTAAGATAGTGACCTTGTTAGAGCAACACTTCAGGCATTGAGGTGGCATTAGATACTGAAAACATTTTAGAAATGATTCCTTTTGACAGACAATCTGCAGGAATTGCGAGTGCATCAGGTTTCAACCAAACCGAAGACGAGTGGAGCTTCGTTGTTGTTTTGGCTGTTAAAGGAACTTATGATGTGGCGCCTGCTGCCCCCTGGTGGTTTTTCTTCATCACGTCGTCTCCAGTGTCCTCACCCCACCATTAAGCTCTTAGTTTCACCTTTGAAAATGTTTTTTCTTGTGCTTTTTGTCCCCCCCCCCCCCTTCCCTCCTCTCAGGTCTGAAATCACCTGCCTGATGCTGGCCGCCAGGGACGGCTACTGTAAGGTGATCAACCTGCTGGTCTCCCATGGGGCAGAAATCAATGTCCAGGATGGCAAGGGATACACGGTGTGGCCTTCTTTTGTTTACAGTTTGTTTGAGACGTTTCATTTAGATAACCTTTTAAGCATTTGACTTTGCGTATTATAAGTAGGAATAGTCTTTTCCCTCAGGCTTTGTCTACAGCAGTGCAGTATGGCAGAGAGGAGGCGGTGCTAAAGCTCCTCCAGCTGGGAGCAGACAAAACCATAAGGACCACGGCTGGCAGCAGCCCCGCTGACCTGGCTGTGATCTACAAACACCCACAGGTACCTGAACTTCTTTTATGATGCATTTCAAACATGACATATCTGCAGTTTGGTATTTTTAATCACATGTAATGTCAATGTCTAGTCATTGCACAAAGATAGTTCAAGTAATTCAGTAATGAAACACAAGTATTTTACTTTATTTGAGTACGAATTTAAAGTAGTTTTTGAGTTTAGGGACATCAGTACCTTTTCTGTGCTGAAGTGATCTTTGAAATAAAACCTGCTTAATCACGTAGTATCCTCACACCAGTGTCTGTCTGCAGATTGGCAGGATTCTGGCCTCTTCGTCCCACATCTCTACTGTTCAGGCCTTCAGCTCCATGGAGGAGACCCTCTCAAAGTGCTTCAGCACGACCTCTGAGCCGCCGCCTTCCAAGGAAAGGTTAGACGACCTGAGACTTGCATTCACTGCCTGTAGAGCTGGGGATGTCTTTTATTGATGCTGTTGGATTTTAAGTAGTTTTCTCTTCAGCAGCAGAAGCAGATATATTTAAGTTTTAATTATAATAGTTTGTTGAACAGAGGGCTTTGCCGGCATCTGCTCAGGGGTGGGCTGGGAGTCTGCTTGTGCTTCGTGCTTTTTCTTATTTGTAGATATTTTATTTATTTATTTATTAATGGTCAAAATTATTTCTTTAATAATTCATACTACGATTTATGAGAAATATATAATTCACTCCTTGCCTAGTAACAATACAGTCCAGCACATCTGCAGAGAAGCCGCCCCACAATGAACTCTTTCACTTGTCAGGCCTCATGTTTAACCTACAAGACTCATGTTTTAGCATTTGTTATTATTATATATGAAATGAAAACGCCACTCTTCCGCTAATTCGACTCTCTGGCTTCTTGACTGATGCTTCGAATCATTGACAACGCTTATGGGGCAACCGTGGTTGATCATGAGACAAAAGACAAATGTCAGATGTCTATTTGATGTTAAAAATGCTAATTATATTTATATTCATATGTTTACCTGGCTGAATAATACTAAAGCTGAACTTTGTGATACAGACCCCAGAATCAATCATTTCAATACTATCTAAGAGAGGAAGGTAGGTCAGTAAAGCTGACAGACAGAAGTTCTAGTCCTGAGCTGTTCTCCAAGTATGAATCTGCATAAATAAGGATCATAATTTCACTGATCTTATCCTGAGAGTAGATTGTAGCACATCGCTGAATTCATACAATTTTATTTTATACCATCTACTGTTGCGTTGTCGAAGCAGTGAAGCCCGTGTGCTCGTCGCCCCCTGTTGGACCTCCTGTGAACCAGTGCCTGTGCAGCAGGTGTTGCCGAAGCGTTGTTCAGACAGACATAAACAATAATAAACTTTTTGCGTGAGTGTTTAGTCCCTTCAGGCACAGCTGTGCCATTATCATCAGCCAAGAAACATTGTATTCGAACACGTCTGGCACCAGGAGTCACAGCCGGTAAACATTTCTCTCATCTCAGACACAAAGACATTAAAAACCCAAAGTAGCACATTTCACATATTTTGAACCTCGTGAGAAGAGAGGCTCTTTCCTAAATCGTCATGTCAACAGTCAAACCCAGGCTGCGGTCACTCTGATGTGTCTGAACTCGGTGACACTTTGGTTGCACCCACGTCATCCCCAAAGGAGAAAGAGATGCGTTTCCTTTAGCCCAGCTCCTTTTTAAAAGGTCAAAGGTTCGATTCCCGAATACTGGAGCTGGAAGGGTTGTAGTGTAGTGCATTGCTGAAGGACGCTTCGATAGGGTAGATTTCTGCTTCTGTGAGGTCTTAAACCAAACCTTACTCTTAAAGGATGACCTTCGTTTTCAGTATGCTGCTGCTCAGATTGTTAACAAATTAGCATTTTTACAAACGTGCACGACACAAGACGTTTCTAATCATACTCTTTGTGAAATTCTAGTCCCAGCTGGTTGATACTTGGGTTCATGCTGTGGAATAAGTCAGTGGTGCTTTAGAGGTAAAGTGAACTCTCTGCCCTCCTCAGTGCAACCAAGCTTGACGACCTTGAGCTCCTCCTGCACGGCCTCGGTCTTGGCTACCTCACTGACATCATGGCTGTAAGTACCGATTGCATGCTGGAATAACATTTCAATTCCTTTTTTCTTAAATGTCTATATTTTTTGTACCTTTTCTTTGTTTTCTTTTTTAATGTGATGATTTCTGTTCTCTTATCTCACTGATGCCACGATAGAGAGCAGAGATAACATGCTGTTACACACACAGTGCAATGCAGTATTAGATCTGTGGGTGAGATACAGCGATCCCAGACGTGTGGAGCACAGCTGCATTATAGTCAGAATGACATTTACGTGCTTGGGAACATGTCGTGAGATGAGTAGTTTACATATTTCACTTTGTGCTTCATAGTGGATCTAGTGTGCTGGATTGGCTTAGCCCGAATTAGTCGGCTGAAGTTTTCGATCTGATATAAGAAGACTGGGTTTGATGGGTGCAGGTAGATTGTTGTCACCGTATGGCAAAGCCTCATGCTGGTGCATCTGTTTCAGGAGAAGTTTTGATTCGCTGAATGCTGAGTGATGCTTTCTCTTTCGTACATACACACATGCACAGGAAAATGACATCACCTGGAGCTACCTGTTGACCATGGAGAAGGAGGACCTGGAGAAGGTAGAGGATGCCTGTAACATCTGTTCGTCTGTCAGCTCCTTCGCTCACTGCCAGCCTGCTGGGAGACACAGAAAGAGACAAGGGTAGCTGCAGATGTCACAGCTGTTTAAGGACACAAGTTCAGTAGAAATAAGGTGGTGAGAGATTGAACTGATACCCCGTGTTGGCAGTGTATTGTAGGATTAGAAGGTTTCTGTAAACTTGGATTGACATCAAATCTGGACGTTTTTCAGACATGAAACATACCTCATGGTGAACTACAGATAAACATTTGATAAAGAAGAATAAAGCACCTCAGTAACTCAGTAAAACATGATATACCTTCAGAGCAGAATACAGCATACGTGTCACATAATCACACAGTTTCATGATGTTTCTGAACATATAACAAGGGAATAAATCTGAATCATCAACAAAGACGAGTTGTTTTGTACCAACCTGTTGTCAGGTTGGTATCACAGACCCGGGTGACCAGCAGAAGGTGCTGAGCGCTGTGCAGCAGATGCACCTGGACAAAGTGGACCTAGACACAATCAGCCAACTGGGAGCGGCAGACAGTGGGTAAGGTACCACAATTTAATGCCCAGCAGCCCCGTGGCGTGTGTGGCGAACACATGTACTCAACAGAAACAGAGTCCAAACGAAGGACTAAAGACCTTCAGAATGCTCTGTTAGTTTGAGAATGACTTTAGTTTTCAGGAAGGCACTTTAACTTTCATATCTACAGTACAATCCAAACATTACAAAACGCTCTGTAGATTGTGGTGTCTGACTTGTCAAAAGGTGTTTGAGAATCTTTGTTTGTTTCAGTCTACTTACTAGAAATGTCTGATAAGCTGTCAGTTGCAAAAAAAAAAAAAAGTATTCCACAAACACTGCACGAAGCCAGAAACAAAGTTGACTGTAGTAGCAACAATTTAAACACTTGTCAGCCACACACCTCACACCCTCCCCCACATCCAGCCCTCCTCCATCTCCCCGTAATGCTCCGTCTGTCCTCCTCCACTGGAAGTCGTCCATCAGCCCCGTGATCATCACGCTGTCCTAGCTCCGTATTCCCCCCACCTCTCCGTAGCTGAGCCCTGAGCCAGGCCCTAATGGTTTAAGCGGAGCTGTAATGATTTGTAAGGTGAGAGGCGATAGGAGGTTGCAATGAGCAAAGGAGCGCCAGCGGCAGGGGCCAAACAGAGCCATCGTACCGCACCCCATCACTTCATGAATCCTCAGCAGAACCGGGCTCTCTAGCTTCACCCGCCCTCGCCTGCCGGATGAGAGACAGTCCAATAGAGAGAGGGGAAGGTTAATGAGAGGGATGGAAGGCTTCATAAGGGCCAGACCTCCTTAAGACCTCCTTCAGGATCCTTATTTCACAGTGAAAAAATAGAAAATAGTCTGGACATGCCAGGAAGCTGTGAAAAATTAGGCCTGGAGAAATTGTAATAAAATCTAACCTTTACTAATGTTGTCAATCTTTATTTGGTTTTAATGAACTCAGAAACTAAAACATTAACTTGTGTTTGACGGTCGGTCTGTCCATTCATAATAGAAATGCCACTTTGTTGTAATTCAAGCTCTGTCTCCTCATGGCAGAGCAACTCAACCTGTACCTGTGGAGCCTCAGGGCAGGTTGGGGACTCATTTTAGTGGGCCGTGTCCAAAGCATCCATTGCGGCGGCAGGCAGCTGCTTGGTAATTGTGTCCAGAACATTGGTGGTGCCGATCACATGGCTGTAAGGGTGGAAACCCAAGAGCACACTGGTGAAGCGAAACTAAGGAAATAGACTTCCGGGCTTTGTTGTCCAAGTTATCCACAAAAGCAACAGCTTAAACCGTGGGTGCGGGAGGAGTTTGGGGAGGCCATGAAGAACAACTTCTGGTTGGCCTCCAAAGACATTATCTGGCAAACCATCAAGACAACTCAGGAAGGGGAGCCGGATGGGCCTTGCCTAGGCTATTGGAGGAGAGCTGCTTCTCTTCACTGGGAATATTGTGGGCAGTGGAAGGAGCACTGACAGTTGTTGAAACACTCCCAGGGGTGCTTTACCCATCTCTCTGGCAGAGGTCCCTGAGCTGATCTACGCAGAGGCAAAGCATGCCAGTGGTGGGGGAGATTAACAGATACAAGATCCTGGATGTTGTTGGGTTGTTGATGGGCCTTTCCAATGTTGGGGCCATGTGGAGGACACGGCAGGTGGGGTATCCTGTCCACTGAGTTTTCTTACTAATAAGTTCTGTATGCTTTTAGTGGGTGAGGTGTTTTCGTTTGGCTTCATTGGCCTGTGCCTTCATGCAGGTAGTAGTGCCTTGTAGCTGGGATGAGTGAGCACCTCCGAGGCCATGGAGTTATTCTGCACACGTCCAACAGGACAATATGCTCTAGGAACTTACCCTATGCTGCCACCTCCTAAAGGAAGTTGGAGAAGTGACATGTGACTGAAATATTGCTGCCTGGGAAAATGTGTGCCACTCTCAGCGGCCACCATAGCACAAGACACTTGCTTGGTTGCTGTTGGAAGAGGCCAGGTATGCCCAGTTGACTTTCCCATGATAAATAAAGTTCACAATAAAGTGGCAAACATGCGTTCTCGATCAGCATTCCCACGTAACTAATTCTTTCCGTCCACAATCCCTTCACCGATCTTTCCACTGGGGCCCATCATCACTCTCTGTTGACTAGATAAACTAACAGCCGGGAGAAGGGAGGTGAAGGTGCAGCACAGGCTGACTGACAGTGTTTACTCGCCCCTCTGACAGAGTGTGAGGAGGGCCGGGACGGCTGGCTGCCCGGTCCCCTCACCAAGGGAAATGTACCATTAAGATAAGAGCTATCAATATCCCACAGGTCCAGGGGATGGGAAGATGGGGACGGAGAGGTTGATGAATATAAAGAACTAATCATTTAAGGTGGATGTTTTCAGGGAGGGATGACAGCATGGGTTAGCGCGGGGAGGAGGCTTGGCCACCTGCTCAGTTTTCTATATGGTTTGGTGAGGTGGTGTCCAGGAAAATGCATGGAGAATGTTAACACAAAGTTTGGTCCAAACTATCAATCTGTCTGCCCCGTCACTGCGGGGCATCCTCAGCAGGCCCTGTCTTGTTCTTTTTTTATGTAGGCATCTTTCTAGGGGCTCACGTTTTAAGAAGGTAAACCTGCTGACCTCAACTTTAAAGCTCAACAGTAAAAACAAAAAAAAGATAAGATGAGCAATACATCGCATTTGTATGCCTCATCACCCTTATTCAGTTTATTTTGCAGACAGGGTTTGGTCATTTGAAATTTGAATCAACAACTGTGTTGTAGATGTAGTTCTGCAACTAATGATTAAATCCATTCTCAATGGATCTGTGGGTTATTTTTAGGATTAATCAGTTGTTTAGTATAATATGACAATTGCGGAAAATAGCTTCCCCGAGCCCAAAGTGACACCTTCAGATGATGTGTGTTGTCCGAACAATCGATCTAAATACTGAGATACTACAATGATATAGAAAACAAAAAGACAGCAATTTATCACGTTTGAGAAGCTAGAACCAGAAACGTTTTTTCTTTTTTATAAATGCTGTAAATAATTAATCGAACGATTAAATGGTTGATTGATTTTTTTTGTTCTGATCGACTAATACTTTCTATAAAAATACATATATACATACAGTATGTAACGACAAATGAAAATTGTGTAGAATTGAATTGGTCTTAGTGTGTCTCGATCACACCTTCGTCCTCCGCTGCTCATGCTTTGCAGGAGTGAGGAGCTGCACGACTTCTTGATCAGTGTGAGGCAGCAGTGCTGCTACCTGACGGAGACGATTCAGGACGTCATCAGCCGTTTTCCCCGCCAAGCCTCTCAGGTACGTGTGGTCTGCAGTGGTGCGCTCGTTTACGTTAAACTATATATGAAAGCCCCAATCTTGAATTATAGAAAATATATTTTTCAATGAAGGAGCTTATAAAAGAAACTACATCACATACACTAGGCGCTGTACAGTGTCCCTTCCCGTCACCTGACTTGCATGAGGATGCCTCCGTCTGTCTCACCTGCCGTCCAGTCAGATTTATAAACCACAACTTGGTCTCTGTCTCACTCGTCCCCCATGTAGCTGGTCTTTGCACTGGACCCGAAGAAGGAGGCCCAGACCGTCTGCAACCAGCTGGTAATCCAGACTAAAGACCTGCAGAAGGAAGTCGCCTGCCTCCGCAATCTTCTTTGCCAGGTCAACACACACACACACACATCGCTGAGTTGAGCTTTTAATTTTAAAGCTGTAATCTTATTTTACCTTTTATAAAAAATAAAAAAAAGGCTACAAATTATTATTGTAAAAAGGGCAAAAAATTGTAAAAAGGCCTTAAAACCATGTTTGTTTTAAGGCACTGCAATGAAATATTAGCCCACTAGTAGGATTACACTTTACAGTCTGTATTTATTTATGTTCCACCTTTTGCAGCAATTGATCTACACAGCGTCTACACAACCCACCACACACATTGCAGCCGTCACTGCAGACCTCTCATGCACAAAGAAATGGATTTCTGGCCTCACGTGTGGTTTTGAAAAAACTTCTGACGCAGAATATTTTACAGCTGAACAATAATATGTATCATCAATAACTACAGTAGCGGTAATTGTAGCTTAAAATCTGATAAATACTAACTATAACTTATTTTGGAATAGTAAATGTAAGTATGCATGAAAATACAGCTTGTAAAATATGAATTGTGTCAACATTGACACTGATAGTGATAATGCAAGTCAGTCTAAATTCCTTTCTCACTCTGAGAGCGTTCCTCTTACTACTGAGGCTTAAAAGCAACATGAACAGAACATGGTGTGTGTGTGTGTGTGTGTTTTAGATGTTGGTGTCTATGAATTCTGACGAGCTCCAACAGGTATGTGCGGGAGTGCTTGCATGTGTGCACCTGACTCTCTGTGTGTGTGTGTGTGTGTGTGTGTGTGTGTGTGTGTGTGTGTGTGTGTTTGTATTCCAAGAGGAGAGAGTCGTTCCTGACAGGGCAGAATCCTCACAGTCCATAAGTCAGCAGCACTGTGACACCGACCTGTCAGCACACAGACGATGAGGCGGAGGGATGAGGGGGCTGATGGGGAGGCGAGGGTGGGGGGCAGAGGCAAGCAAGGAGAGGACGCATGTTGGCGGGGTGAGAGAGTTTAAGAGGGAAGAAATGGGGATGGGTAGAGGCGGGGGTACGGGGGTGAGCAGCAGGCGGAGGTGTGTGAGTGTGTTGATAGTGTAGGTAGATATTTGTGGGTGTTTTGATAGTGGGGGAAGGGGGGTTCCTCAGTTGTGTCAGACAGGAATCTGACGGGCAATGGAGCCCATTTGGACCCACTGGCTCCCAGCCCGAGGAGGAAGGGCCCTACACACACACACACACACACACACACACACACACACACCTCCCACTACACTACAATCTGTGAGACACACTTTTTTTGATTCTGATTCTCCTATTTTTGAAAGTGTAAACCAGAAACCAGTAATGTGAATTGGAGTGGTGCTCGTCACTGCCATCTTGTGTTGACTTTGATGAATGTGTGATACCTGGTAAACTAGCAGGAATATTAAACCAGGTGAGGAAACTTTCAACTGCCTTTGAATCAATCTTTATCAGTGACCCAACAGGAAGTTCTACCTTCCACAGCCTCCAGCTCGGCTTATGGTGGTCATAAATAAACTTTCACAATGAAGATAAATGTCTGCTAAAAGAAAAGTGTAATTAGGAGATAAAATAGTGGGAAAGCACAACTGGATTCACATTATGTAGTTTAAACCGGCCCTAATTCATGTTTATATTAATATAGAATCAAATGACCCCCACAGGGAATTATCACCAACGTCTTTATGGCTCAGTCTCAGCACTCTCATCAAACCCACTGTACACCTACCTGTCCAGCACAGACACCTTCAGTTAGTGTAGAGCTAAAAGGAGATTGAATATTGAACACACAATTACCAGGTAGGCTCCATGTCTGCTTGATGTGTAAACATGCAACTGTGTGCAAACAAACCAAACCCTTAGAGGTGCCCACATTCAGTGTTATTCACCAAAACACGTTGTGTGTTTCTCCTGGAGGTCTAACAAACATCTTGAATTCAGAGTCTTACATCTCGATGGTCGAGACGAACAAAAAACCAGGACTCGCTCGTAAAAACCAAAGCTCCACTAGGTGTGACCAGCTCTACAGGGGGTCTGTGGAGGTGGGAACGTGTGTTTTAGGTTGTGAAGCTTTGAAAACACTGTTCGTTAACATTGTGTGCTGTGGCAGAACAGAGGCAAGAATCACTGAACCAAATACAAACTTCTTGTGATGACTTGCAGTTTGAAAACCCCTGATCTACTTCCTGGAATGTGAAGGTACAGATCTGAGGCCCCCCCCCCCCCTCTGTAGTTTGACTGTGACCGTCCTGTCAGGTGTGAACTCACACTGGTTCCCCTCATGCAAGACTCCTGAGGCTCTGCGTCACTTAATGCAACAGTGCATGCGCGGTAATTTCCCAAAACACTGTTCTGTGCAAAATCCCCCCCATCACAAACAAATGAACCACAGAGCCCCCCTGGGTTTTTTTCCATTCACGCCATTGGCTTTAAAAATGGTGTCTGAGTCGCAGCACTCGCCGCTCACCTGAAACAGAGCACAGGCTTGAAAAAGAGTTTTGAATTCAAGACCTTTCAGCACTTGGTGAAGGAATCATCAGGCAATTTCAGCCTGGAGGAACTTTTTCATAGTTTTTCATTGTGTTCACAGTGAAAGAACTGGGAACGATTGCTTGCTAGTGATGTCAGAATTAAGGAAGTTTGGTAAGTTGCCGCAAGTTCCCAAGTCAGGTATTTACCAGAGGAAAGCTGGACTTGAACTCTTCAAACTTTCTCACATGACCGGGATTCAGTGTGACACGGTGTCCCTCTCTGACTGGAGAGTTCATGAGCAGCATTATTCCTCCGTGGCCAAGACCCGACCCTCCGCGTGGCTCGTGAATGCTCGAGGATTTGGCACAGGAAGTTTTGGTGCCTCGGGTTTGCGAGTCATGCTGTGGCGATGCGATGGGACCAGACGTGCCCTCGTCATTTGATTCCCGCCCAAAAGTAACCGGAGCGGATATTTTTCCACCCAGTCGAGGTTTAACTGAATCTGTCTGACCAGTAAACTGCCACAATCTGGTCTGGTTAAAATGACTTCCTGCATGAGGTCGTGTTGGTCTAACCGAAGGATTTGGTGTGTGTGTGTGTGTGTGTGTTCCTCCCTCAGATGGACGAGGCCAGAGATTGCAGTCGGCTTCCTCAACCTGGTTCCCACGGCAACTGCAGGATGCGGCCCCTGGCCAGAGTGGCCCTGGGCGCGCTCGGCGGCGCCCTCCTCGTGCTCCTCTACACAGCTGCGGGTGGAAAGGTTTACCTGCACAGGAGCGTCTGAGCACCTGAATGGTTGTCAATCAGTTTGTTAATGAGCTCATCGTAATATTTAGTTCTTGATGACTGTAGGTGATAAATCGATTGATTATGAAAGGACTGATGTGTTTCAGAACTGTATTTGACGAGAGAGTTTTGAGTTTAGTTCTGAATTATTTTACATTTGTATTTTTTTTTATGTTTTAAGGGTTTAAATGAAAATTAAAAGATTCTTCTGAGGAAGAATTTCAAAGTCAAATTTAAGTTTGCAATCAGAACGTTTTCTGTTTCCAGTGCCTGCAAAAAATTATTGAAGTTGATTGTTAAAATGTAAATTCTGATCTATATCTAGATAATGAAGAGGGTGTGTGTGTGTGTGTGTGTGTGTGTGTGTGTGCGCGCGCGCGCGTGCGTGTGGAGCTGCCATTAGTTTTTAGTTTAGCTTCCAGAAGAGACGACGCAGGGGGAAGCAGTCTCTCTCTCTCTCTCTCTCTCTCTCTCTCTCTCTCTCTCTCTCTCTCTCTCTCTCTCTCTCTCTCTCTCTC
>JAVQJL010020726.1:0-16237 GCA_036024295.1 Nannoperca obscura | reverse complement strand
AGAGAGAGAGAGAGAGAGAGAGAGCATTTTAACTTTGATATAAGATCATTTCTAAGTAGAGCAGAGTAGAATGACCTCATCAGGACTGATTGGTTGAGGCTGATTTCTGGGTTGGGCAGGACAGGAAACAAGGCACCGGGAACGCGCAGGGCATGGATGCGCGCTCCCGCGGAGTTTTTTGGGATCCGGTGTAGAGCTGGGGATGCGTCAAGTCAGACTGTAGAAAACCGGAAGTAGAATACTTTCAGCTTCACAACAAAAGACAAACCAATTTGAAACTGACATTCCGACTACTTGCTTTACTCAAAATGTTTAATATTTTTAAAATATGTGTTTTTCAATATTTTTTGTATTAATTATTTATTGTTTAATTTTGATAATACAGGCCAGGGGTTGTTTGTTAGATGATGAATAAAATAGAAACAGAAAAAAAGCAAATGTTTGCTAAAAATAAATAAATAAAAGACAAAAGGTTAAGACTTAATTTGTAGAATGAACAAAAAAACTATAAAATCTCAAATAAAATATGGATGATGGTATTGTGTCATAGACTGTTTTTATTTGATCTTTTCCCAATTTTGTATCAAATGACAGTGAGGGGGGTTTATTGTGAAAGTCTCGCCCGGAAGTCGTCCATTTTGCCTGCCTCTGGCTTGACGTCAGTGTCAGCGGTGCTGGGATTCAGTGTGGCAGCAGGGGAAATCTGGGAAATCTGGGATATCTGGGTACGGGGAGTCGGTGAAAACCGGGACTAAAACCGGCAGAAATCACCGCCGAAGCCTCGACCGGTGCACCGCGGGGTTTCCCACCGGACAGGTCTGCTCGGTCTCCCCGCTGCTGGCTGCGGGTTTTCTCCCACAGATCTCCCTGGATCCGCACAGTAAGTAGCCCGATCCCCCTTCACCTAAACGCATCTCTGTCCCCGAACCACCGTCAGCTGCTTTCTGTCCCGGGCGGTCAAAGCCTCGACGTGTTGGGTTATTGTCTGGCTACCGGAGACGCTCAATTAACATCCGCTGGAATAAAAGCCAATTAATCCCATTAGAAGCTGCATGTGTATGCAGAGAAAGGAGAAGGTGGGCTGGTGGGTGAGGGGGGGGGGGGGGCTGACAGTGAAGACGACCAGCTTCACAGAAAAATGGCTTTCATTGAATGCATTTATTTCACCGGTGGCTGCAGACGCACACGCGGGGTTGAATCCTGCATGTGAGCGCCGTGATTCATTGTGTGCGTGTGTGTGTGTGTGTGTGCGCGTGTGCGTGTTGTCTCGGTGCCGTATTAAACGCCGCAGGGCCTGCAGAGCACGGACTCGCAGCCTGGATGCGCAGGTCGGCCGGGGAGCAGCAGCAGCCCGGCTGACAGCACCTTCCCAGCCGGCATGTCTGCGTTGCGTCCGTGCGCTGCAGCTCGGAGGCCGGGCGTGCTGAGCTGACACAGGCAAGGCGTGGCATTCATGGAGCAGCTTATGGGCGTGTTCCCCATGCAGCTGCCACTCATCTCACTTTTTTTAAAATGTGTAGTTTATTTTAAAAGCACTCACTGCGAAGATATGACCTTTTTAATGTGGCGCGGTGTTTAAAATGTCGTTTTCTCTCATAAGCAGCCTGCTCACATTTGCCCCAAGTCTTATTTAAAAGTCATATAAAATTCAGCATCATCAGACATGCAGGCCTGCCATCTGTCTGTCTGCCGGCCGGTGAACCTGTCTCACCACCTTGTCCTCCTGCTACATGCTGTATAGACTGTCTGCTGACCCGTCTCTGTCTCAACATTAGGAATATTATTATTATCCTGCCACACTGGTTTGAAATAGAGACGTTTAGGTAGTCGAGTTGAACATGATGAGGTTGCATGTAACAGTGATGATGTTTTCACTGCCATGTTTCATGCATGTGTGTGTGTGATTATAGGGTTGAATGAGCCAGCACTCACCCTAAAAGTGGATTTATAAGTGTGCGTCATGGAGAACGGCAGTCCTGCTTAATTCCCTCCAGAATCAGAGAGGTCAGCACAGGATTTTATGCCCCACTGCTATCATATATATTTCACTGCCAGACGACTGAGGATGCTGTTTCTGTTTCCGACTGAATGTGGCGTAACCCTCTGCTGGGCCTAGAATACATCATCAATACAATACAGAGTCTGAGATTCGATATCCAATACTCACCTTGAGAGACGTGAACACGTTTCCTACAAAATCCATTTTTTCAACTGAACAGGCAGCTGCACATTTGGATTTGAATCAGGAGCGATCTGATCAATGAAGTAACCCGAGCTTTCAGTAACTGCGCCCCGGACAGGAAGTGTGGAGATCATGTACCCGGTCCTAACCCTCCGTGATGCCAATCTATCCATTGTAGAGGTTGTTGGTGAGAGCTGTTGCTCTCTCTTGAAAAGGGGGTAGTGACAGTGTTTCTCTGGGATAGACTTCACTGTCGCCTTTTTAATGGGGGGAAAATGGGTCCAGAAAATACATTTACGGTTAAATGCCTTAAAATGTGCCAATAATTTAGTTATTTCTTGTGATCATACACATTAAACGTGGTATTATCACATTGCTGTCCGTCTCGCTGGACTGCGTGGAGATGTCAAGTGTGATTTCTCCTTCACATGTTTAATTTGACAGTCAGGAGTGAAAGGGGGTGGGGGAGGGTGTTGTAGTCTGTAACCAGGCCCGTCAGAGTGGAAGCGTAATCATCCAGACAGGCTGGAGACGTCCCACCTCTGTAACACACTCGCGTGCAGCAAAGTGGGGCAGAATCCAGCGTCTCCCCGGTGGTGTCGAGGGTTAACTGGAGTATAAAAATCACTACTGGCCTACTTCAACTGAAGGCTGCTCCCACTGCTCTCAGCCTCTCGCAGCCTAACATCTGAGACCTGCAGGCTCCTGGTTCCTCTCATCCTCATGTCCTTCACTGTTGTTTGTTGGTTTGTGGACATTATCTGTAGATTGTGTTTGACTTTTCGTAGATAGTTTTCTTCACATTGACGCCATTTCAGCAGCTGGTTATCAATACGGAGGAGAATCAGCAGGGACGTCCTGACACAAGGTGAAAGTGACTGAGATCAAGTATATCTGAGAAACCTGGTTACCTTTTAGCTCCACGTGGCACTGTTGGTGTATCCACTTTGCTCCAAAGCACAATATTGTGCCGACCGGACATATTATGATATTTGCGGTCAGCTCAGGATCTTGTGATTTTGATAAGCCCCTGATGTTTTATCTAACAGCAGTCAGCTCGGTTATAAAATGTGTTATAGCCAACTGATGTCAATCAAACTGTGACTTTGACAATCAATCTTCACGTCTCTGAGATTTAGCTGTTTTATAATCGTCTACGTTTGATTTCCGGTTTTGCAGCAGACGCTCGCACATTTACTTTTTACAGTTGGGGAAATCGCGAACGTCAACTTCACACTCAAAACTCAAACGTTTACTAGATGAATACTGATGTTTTTATCATTTTTACATCTGAAGTATGGAGTTCGGACACATTAATAGTCTCCAGTGGACGGATCCTCTTGGTTGTTCTGTCTGACCTTCAGGCCTGTCCTCTAGCACCACCGTCAACTGACAAAAAATCCACTTTTACGCTGGAAACACTTCAAATGTAGGAAGTCATAGTTCCCAGAGGATGATTTCAATCTACAAGCTTTCCACAGAGCAGGTCTCCACTCTGCACCCAAGATCCTAGCCATGTATTACAGTCACGGCCACTTGGTCGGCATGTGGCTGTTGTGGGAATAGTTCCTGTGCGTTTTGAGGCAGAGACGTGGATGTTGTGTGCTTCCTCTGGCAGCTCTGCAGTCGCCGTGTAAACATCGGACAGGATGCGCTGGTTACATCTGCATCAGTTTGTCAGGATCGTCTCACTGGTGGCTACCAGAGGTCAAACCAGGTCACCATCCGATGTTGTTTTCCTCTTCTTCTCTGTCCGTCTCTCTCTCTCTCTCGCCAAGTGTATGGAAAAGTCAACCCTCCTCTCAGGAAATTCCTCCTCGTCCCGGGGGTTGCACAGACAGAGCGGGTGTGAAGGAGCTCCAGATGGACGCTCCAGGCCTCCGTTTCTTATTTATTCTCTTTTACTGAGTTGTGAATGTTGCACTTGTCTTGTGAACTGTTTTAAAACCTTTTTATCCTGGAGAGATTTAACATTTGACCCCTGCAACGCAGTCATTTAAATGCAAGAAACAAGCGTTACTGTGAGGAAGCACGTGTGAAATGTACGTTTTTGAAAACAAGTGCATACTTGTGATCTTATCACATGTGAAACACCATTTTGCTTGTAAGTAAATAGTAGAAACAAGGTTTGAAGCTGTGGTGTAGTGCATGGTGTAATGCAGCACTCTGTAGTGTAGTCTATAGTGCAGTCTGTTTTGCTGTGTCAGTGCTAAACCTGCAGACACTCACAAATTAGACCGCATCAGGAAGAGCAGGAAACTGGAGAGTGAGTGTGAGAGAGAGTGTGTGTGTGTGTGTGTGTTCTTCATTCATGGCCTGTGTGTCTTGTTGGCAGTGATGAAGAGCTCTTATCTACTTATTCCAACACCGTGAGTGTAGATAAAACGTAAGGCTTTGTGGCTAACTGGCTTAATGTCAGGTTACCAGTACGGCTATTTTCACCATGGAGGTCCAGTCACGCTAACTGGGCTAGCCTAGATGCTACATGCTGTTTGTATAGATTCAATGAGTTGTCACCACAAAAGACAGACTGCTGTACAAATACACACAGTAAAAAACTAAAACGAATGCACCGGACACGCTGCATCGAGGTGTTTCTGATATTTTGACCACCCCTTGAGGGAAGACTCCACTACAGTGGACATTTTCTCCGACCAGGGAATCGAACACACTTGTATGTGACCTTTCTCTGCTCCAAATTCACAACTTGAGCCGGAGATCAGTTTTCTTGTATAATTGTGAGTGAGGTTCAGGCACCTGAGAAAGTTTGTGGTTCTGGGTGGCACAGACAACCACAGAGGCTCAACAGGCCTGAGCCAGCCCACCAGCCAAGGTAGATTAACAACCACGTTCACGTGTATCGTAATAAAATGGCCTAGTTTCAGTCAGGTCCAGATTAGATATTGGATTAAATATGTGTAGAAGCTAACCCTAACCCACCCCACACACACACATTGTATAGATGGAGTATCCAGATGAGGTCACTGTACTCTGCTTTCCTTTGTCTCCTTTCTGAACTGCTCTGTAAACTAATGAACACAAACAAACAGCACAACAGTAAAATGGCCTGATGATGTGTTCAGTGTCTTCAAGATTTTCAAGAAAATCTGACTAGGAGATCAGATTTCACTGGTTCTGTGACACTATTTTTATGGTATGTGTGCATCAGGGAAACCCCTTACGTTCCCCCTAGGGTTCAGAGGCCAGGGATGCCTTTTAGAGAGCTGGTCTTGATCTGAAGGACATTCCTCTCATAGTCCGGTGACGTGGTCAAAGAACAGGAAAACCTGGGAAAACAAACTAGAAGTACTGCTCCACTCGTTGGTCAGCTGTTCGTACACGCAGCAACGGACAGCAGAGTTTAGGTTCAGAGACTCAAAAAGTACCACGTTTAATCTGTTAAAACGTCTTAAATGTTAAATGTTGTAGCTGCAGGACAAGAACCTTAAACTTAACGAACTTAAAGTAAAATTTTAATTTAACTCAGGAACTGAAAACAGGATCTTTTATCAAAGAGAGTGTGAATAAAATGACAAATCAGACCAGATATTTAAAGATAGTATCGTTGATATTTGTCAGTTTTTGATGCTAAACGCACTGGAAACATTTTGTGCTAAAAATAAGTATTGATATATATGAATAATCAACGGTCTGGATGCTCATTTATTGATCTCCAATTGTTAAAATCAATCCATTTCACTATATTTGACATCTTAACAGTTGTGCATTGAGAAGACTGCTTCTAAATGTAAGATCGGGCTTTACCTTTGTTTTTCTACTTCAGTGTTTTGTCAGTGTGGATCTGCTGAGGACAGGGTTTTGTACAGACTCCCTTCATCCGTCTGTCTCTCTTTAATTCCACACAGATGTCGAGTCCTTTGGCCGCTGTTGCTGTGTTACTTCACAGCACTCGCTCCTGGAAAATGTAATCTCATTTCTTCTTCTCGATTTTTATTTTTTATTCTTTTATTTTTCCCTTTCGTTTTTTTTTTTTTCCTCAGCTGCGTTACTCTCGCCAAGCCACTATCCTCCCCTCTCTCTCTCTCTCTTTGTCTTTCGGTGTCTATGTCTCTCGACCCTCGTGGAGATCCAGGGGCAGGCTGTGCAGCTGGGAATCAGGACTGTCGTTTTGACTGTGTTAAACGCTGTTTAAACTCTGTTTCCTTTTTCTTTTTTAAAGTTTATACTTCACATGAAGTGGAAGAAGAAGCATTCAGATCTCTAACTTGAGATTAAAATTCAGGAAACTTTTATTGTCCATGAGAAGGTAACGGAAATTTGTATTAGACGTGACTCACAAGGACAAAAACCACTCACCACACACGACAGTAACTACATAATAACATAAGTCAGCGTAGTAATTCTAATAATCTAATATAAAGCTAATAATCTATTAGTAGAGTTCCTGCATTCAACATTTGACTTTGCTAAAAGTACAGAAGTATTATCAAGAAAGTGTAAAAAGTAAAAGTACTCACAAAGGCAGAATTGCCACATTTCTTTACATTATATTATTACAGAACAAGTGCAGATTATTAAGAATTATAATGTAACTGGTTGAGGTTAAGCAAATTAAAATATGGCCGCCATTAGCTTATCACAGATATATTGATATTGACACATACATCAGCCAATACAAGAACTTGCAACACAGAAATAAACATTTATTTAGTAAAAATCATCTGCTTGGTTCTTAAAGACAAATCGCATAGAAAAGAAGAGCCAAACAGATAATCCACTAGTAGCATTGTTACAGATGGAAGGGGCACAGTTAGCCTTTAGCATGTTAGCTTTACACTGTAGTTCAAAGCAGTAAAACAAGTCGCACAGAAGCAGTGCTAATTATACCCTGAGCCCCCCCACACATCCTTTAATGTGTGTCTCATTGATGTTCTGAGGGAGATGGTGTTATTATAAAGTGTGTGTGTGTGAGGGTGAAACAAAGTAAGAGTGTGTTTGGGGTTTGTCGGTTGGTTGACAGTAAGTTGTGTGTGTGTGTGTGTGTTGGCCTGAAGAAACTGTTGATACTGTAAGCCTTTTCCATTGCTCATACTAGGAGAGAAAAGTTCAGGCGTGTGTGTGTGTGTGTTTGTGTGTGTGTGTGTGTGTGTGTGTGTGTGTGTGTGTGTGTGAGAGATGGCCTGGAGTACGCCTGGAACAGCTACTGTTTTTCTGTGCTGGATCTTTCATACATGAAAACACACGCACACTCCCACGTGTACCAGGCCCAGGCCAAACCACCGCTACCTCCTACATCCAGACAGCTCTCCAGTAGAGATGGAAAGTATGTGAGCGTCCAGTCTGTCTGTCTGTCTGTCTGTCGGTCTGTGTCAGCGTTGTAGATGTAGATGAGTGCTGCCGAGCTGTAGACGTTAGCTGTGACAGAGGTCATGGTTCAGAAATCACTGTACACACGATATCACAAAGAGTCGAGTATGGTTGACTTGTGACTGAAAGGTTTCCAGCTCAAAACGTCCTGACTGGTTTGGAAAAATGTGTGGATGGAAAAGTGAATGAGGAATATGCTCGCCTACTTACAGCAGTTACTGTGTAGGTGTCTTTCAGCGAGGAACAAAACTCCTGGAGCCCGTTAAGAAAACAGATGTCCTTTGCATTCAAACCCTGTTTAGCAGTTAAGTGCATGTTCCTTCTTCCTGTGGTAAGCATAGGGAGCCGACGATGTGACTCCATATCCAGATATTTCTAGCAAGGACCCTGCTTACATAGCAGTCCAGCTGATGCATGTTGAATGGTGCACACAAGATGTACACACTGGGAGCAGGTGACTGTTCAGCGGGGTGATCGGACTGAATTTCTATTTAAAATACTTATTGGCTTAGATTTTTTTTGTAACAAAGAAAAACGTCATAAATGAGCAAAAGTACCAGAGCTTTTTGAATCATTGATCAGGTGAGGCCAAAAATTGCCCAAGAAATCCCCCCCGAAACAAAACTGACCGTACACTACACCGAACCCTGCATTTCAGCAGATAAATTGACACTTCTGATCAGGTGTGGATTGATCTCGATGAAGCATTGGATGAATCCAAATTCATGCCAGAACAGGTGAGAAACAAACATCTGCTGGTTCCAGCTTCTTGAATGTGAGGATCTGCTGCTTTCTTTTGTCATTTCTGACGGTAAATAAAGACTCTTTGGGTTTTGCACTGTTTGTTCGGATGAAAGAACCCATTTGAAGACTTCCCTTTGGGCTCTGGGAAACTGTGATGGGCATTTTTCACTATCTTGTTTGATATTTTATTGAACATGCAGCCCTGGAGAGGAGTGAAGCCTTCCCTGCGTTATAAAAGACACTGACGCTGTTAACTGTAAGAGGCGTTGGCTATGTTTCTAAAGTGCAAGTGTTGGGTTAGTTTAATTCTTTATGGCAGGCTTAGCTGAGGACTTGTTAGAACTGGAGCAGGTCTAATGGTTTTTAGCTGAGTCAGACTCAGTCGCTTATTCTCTGCACATCTGTCATTATGTGATTAGCACCATAGCGTGTGTCACTTCAACGTATGCATACATGTGTCTGAGCAGGTCTGTCAGTAGTGACTCCTCCTCGTCTTGCTCTACTATATTTAATACAACATCCCTGCACACATATCAGACGTGCATGAAAAATACACAAATAACAACGATTATTTGTTCCTGTTGCTCTGCCCTGTTGGAAAGTTGTCGTTGGTTCCTGCTGCAGATGTTGTTTCCGGCAGGAACCATTTCAACTGGGGACAGACAGGAGAGGAAAGTTGAACTCTTTTCATACTCTGAGGTGCGCGTGCGTGCGTGTGTGCGTGTGTGTGTGTGTGTGTGTGTGTGTGTGTGTGTGTGTGTTGAAGGGAAATTCTACTGTTTAACCACTGCCGTGTAACAGAAGCTAAAATTGGTGTGTTTTTGGAGGTTTTTCGGTCCGGCTATTTAATGTCAGCAGTGTTGTGGGTGTTTGAAACAAGCTGCGGATACTCTGGGTGGCCTGATTGATGGAGCAAGAAGACTACGCAGTGTGGATATTGATTCTGATCATATTCTACTGATTAGAACTAGCAGGATAGAGGCAAAAAAAAATCAGATTTAGTATCAGTAGTAACGTTTCTATCAAATTGTTGTGCAAGTTTTATAAAAACTACTACTTTCATGCATATATAAGATTATGTGGTTTGTAACTCCCACCTGTGAGAAACGTGCTGACAGGAAGGTTTTGTTTTCTCTGGGCACAGCGAGGCTAGCTGTTTCCCCCTGGTTACAGCCTGTATGCTAAGCTAGGCTAACTGGCTGCTGGCTGTAGCCTCATATGAACTGTGCAGACCTGAGAGTGGTATCAATCGTCTCAGCAAGACAATAAATAAGCTTATTTCCCTAAATGTAGAACTTTACCTTTCTAGCTTACTTTTAGCTAACAAGCTAATATCGGGTCAGCGCGGCTAGCTTAGCCTTGGATCTTCAGCTAGTTTAACTGGTAGGTATCATACAGATTATAAATATTGCAAGATTTCCGTCAGAAGTAGAGTACTGGGCTTCATGCTATTAACTATTCTTTCTTTGAATTGGCCGTCCATCCTTTTATTATTTATAACTGCTGTTTATAATGTTTTTAACAGCGATTCTCATTGTTCGTCACTGAACAGTCAGACACAGCAAGTCTTCAGTAACGAACAGTATGTTCTTTTTTTATGTCAGGGAAAGATAAGATTGGATTCTTTAGAAAAAAGCTCAGTGAAAAGGCGACTTTAAGTTTTTGAGCCCGGGCCGCTGTGGTAAGCACTCAGCCTTGATACATGCTACGTACTCTACCAGGTGAGCTACCAGGGCACCCCTTATTGACCATATATATAAAAATGTGTATATTAATAATATTTATGTGCCACTTTTATATGCAGTATAATGATGGTGACTGACTGATTGACATGTGATGTGTTTTTGGAAATATGACTCTCTAGAAATATGACTTTGAGCATGAAATCAGCACCCAAGTATCATTTAGTGGTAGTCATTTAGACGATGACATGATCAGCCCGGACCACAGGGTGCTTCTTGGCTCGGTGCTCTGATGTACAGTGTACGCTGGACACAGACACAGATGCAGTCAGCCTTGTCAATCTTCCTCCTCTTCGTCCCCTCAGCAGTAGTTTAACCCAGTAGCTCAGTGACCTTGTATTGAGTGTGTGAGGCGGAGAGAGCAAAGCCGAGTGCTGTGATTCTTCCTGACAGTTCTGCAGTGCGACCGACTCCACTGCACCAATACTGTGTGTGTGTGTGTGTGTGTGTGTGTGTGTGTGTGTGTGTGTGTGTGTTCCTGCATTCGTGCTTGCAGTTGTCTGTATGAGGAAACCTCCTAACAGCACTCTTGGTTCTGAAGGGTTCTGTGTGGGCTCATGATCACGTTGGTCATTCTGAAACCAGGCAGATTTGCTGCGTTCCCTCATAAAGGTTTTCACAGTCAGCAGCCCCCCATCAGATGTCAGTGTGCAGACTGACGTGGTACTGCATGCTTTGTCACCATGCCGTTTCTTGGGACAAAACATGACGTTCCCTGCCCTAACCCAAACTGTGTCAACAGTATCAATTTATTTGCTGATTGTTGTCTTTATTTAATCATTTGTACTATGCCCATCAGAGTTTCCCAGGGCCTGTTGATTACTTTTTGTCCGACCAACAAACCAATGAAATCCGACCAATAAAATGAAGCTGGATGTAGAGAATTGTTTGGCATTTTCCTCTAAAAATGACCAGAAAAACGTGATTTGTTATAAATTGTTGTTGAATAGTATAATAAGTGTTAGTTCCAGCTGTACACACGATAAGCTGACAGGTTGAACATGTGGTCATGCAGACCACTGTTTGATGTATGTGCTGCTTCCTTGCAGTCACTCTGCACTGTAACTCTAAGTGAGGAAACATTGTGCACAAATTCAGTCCATCAGCTAAAAGATTGCATATAGAGGAAATGCCGTAACACATCTAAGTTGCTTGCAGTGAGAGCGCAGACTTACTTCCCGAGAAGCTGGTGTTTGGGAGACGTGTTCACACCCAGCGGTTACAAAATGTCTTTTTTTTAAGGTAAGTTACATTTTTCAATTAATTAATTTACAGCTCTTACGCTGAACATCACACAGCCAACAGAGCAGATCCAGTTCTATTCTGTTCTATTTTATTTCTTCTTCTTTTTTGCCCTCCAGTGCTGGCAGCTTGTGCCCCATTTAATTCTTTTTAAAAAGCAGGATGCAGACTTATCCCGAGGGTGGGTGTGTGTGTGTGTGTGTGTGTGTGTGTGTGTGTGTGTGCAGAAGGCAGTGCTGTGTTAGGTGTGTGTGTGTGTGTGTGTGTAGTAGGCAGTGCTGTGTTAGGTGTGTGTGTGTGTGTGTGTGTGTGTGTGTGTTAGCTGGTTGCCAGGCAGACCAGGATGTAACTACCTCTTGCAGCTCCACAACAAAGGCACTGACTGTGGCAGGGTTGAGGGTTTGATTCCCACTGCACGAGTGAAGAAGAGTTCACTTAGTTGAGCCACACTGACGTTGTGAATGCGGCCCACAATGCAGTGCAGCCTGTGGAGAGTAAGCAGCACTAGATGTAAAATGTCGTCCTGTCTCTGTACGTCTGCGGCCTTCAGCTGCTGTAGTCTAAACTGTCTGCTGGCAGGAGACAAGCTGTGCCTAATAGGTGCTTTGGTGGGTTATCTACCAGCGCTATGCCTTAAGCAGTCTCTCTCTCTCTCTCTCTCTGTCTCTCTCTCTCTCTGTCTCTCTCTCTCTCTCTCTCTCACACACACACATTGTCTTTCTATACTCGTGAGGACCCTCATGGACATAATGCATTCCCTAACCGTTACAACTAAACTGAACCTGAACCTAAAACTAATTTAACATTCAAACTGAGAAGTGAAGTATTGTGAGGACATTTTGGCCGGTCCTCACGATGATGGTCCTCACAATACACACACACACACACACACACATACACACACACAAGAGTTCATATCCTCCAGGCTCAAATGAACTCATATTTCCCAGCTATGTGGTGTTCAGTGAACAATCCGAGGAAGAGCACCGGACTACAACGTGACTCACACTTACACCTTTACTGCTTTTATTATAATAACCTAATACAAAAATATGTACTTTAAAAGATTCTTGGTGAAGTCGGACACATAATCTGACATGTGATCAAAATCACAATGTTTTTTAGCTCTGAATTATAGTATGTTTATGTTTACTTGTTTAAATGAGGGTTCATTCATGCTCATGTTTGCTTTTGTAGAATCCTTATTATTATTATTTCTTTTTATTCTCATTGTGAGGAACTGTTGTAATTCTGTTCTGGTCTGAATTAAATGAGCAGATTTGGAGTCTCAATGCTATGAAGAATTTTTTAAAGGGCAAACTTGATTTTAGTTGAAGGATTCTGCTGCGCTTCGAAGTCTCCTTCCTTTTTTCCTGTGATGAATCTCTACGGTTTTTACCGCCAAACGTCTCTGGACACAACCTGCAGTTCAACCCTCAACACTCTTGTTTGAACTTGGTCGACTTGTTTCACAGCAACACTGAACTATCAAAATAAAAGGGAGGACTAAAGAATCAAACTGATTAAGTAATGCATTAGAAATGTTGTAACAATTACTTTATTGTTTGAATTAAATGTTTCCCAGTTTGCCAGTTGTTCTGATTATTTGTTGTGGAAACTACAATCGTGACATTACCCACACTGTTAACTGTGCAGCCCTCTCATATTCAATGTCTCAAAGCCTCATTATGAATGAAATAAAGGAGAGGTAAAGCTATTGTTTTCAGTCCGAGGTTTTAAAGCCTCTGTTTGGCAGGCCATATTGTTTCATAATACTCTTTAATGCGGCCTGTTAGGCAACAGAGGAGTCATAAATCTGCCAGGAAGGAGAACCAGAGCTTCAGCGTCACAAAGCCTCAACAAACAAATTAGAAACACATTCGTGTTCACCAGGACGATGACCTCCAAAGATATTTACCAAGGTAAAACCTCAGAATCAGATCAGACACTTCTGTAAGTGTAAGGCAACACAGTAAGGATGGTAGAAAGGACATCTAATAAAGAAATGATGGATACTCAAACCTGAAGTTCCAGGAGCCTCTGGTTCTTGTATGTGGGGACTTGCTGTTTTTTTCTTGTTTCATGTGAGGGTGAACTGAATGTGTTTGGGTTTCTGACTGTTGGACGCACAAATCAAGACACTAGATAACAACACCAAGGAGCAAGGAAAGTGTGACCGACATTCAGACCAAACGATTGAGTAAAATACTTTAATCGATATAAAAGTAATTGTTAGTTGCAGTCCTAAAAAAAAAGACTAAGTTCAAACTTGAGACTTCCCAAGCAGCATTTACTCACCATCCACAGTTTACTAAAATGTGGTTGACTCAAAAATAATGAATCCAGTTTAACAACGAAAATACCAAATTCCCTCAAAATGACAGATCTGCAAGATAAGATGATATAATGCAATGTTTAATTATTTAAGATGGCCGGTTGACAAAATGAAATTCCGCGCAAGCTGCTGACTACTAATAATGCACAACCAGACAAATCCAGTTATCAACTGATCCCAGTCTATAGTGGATATTGCAACAGTAGTTATTTTCCAGAGAAAATCTAGTAAGACTTTAAACCAAATAATACATTTTGTAAAATCTACTGCTTGGTTGCAGTAGTAGTAGTAGTAGTAGTAGTAGTAGTAGTAGTAGTGGTAAGCTAGTATATGTCTGCTGCATCTGCTGAATCTTTGCTAAGTGAAGCTAGCAGATAAGTTTGGAAGTGAAGGTTTGAGATGCTGGTAAAAAAAAAAAAAAAAAGTCAAGCAAGTAAAATGTGAGCTGTTTCTCAGCTGGTGTTAGACATTAAAACACAAGTTAGACTTGTATGAACTCTGGATGAGTGGATGTATTGTAGGTGTTTTCACAGTTAAAAATGGCTGAATCGTCAGGGGAAAGACGGACAGAGCTGGTCAGGCTCTGAAGTTGATGTTTACAAGGAAAGCTAGTGCACTTCAGTTGTCTGTGTTTTGGGGGAGTGGTGATATTATCAAGCTGTTGTTTCCAAATGCTGGATGACAAAAGGAGAACGAACCACTTCAAACTAACCAGCCAAACACTAAATATTAGCAGGAAAGATGATCCACAGTAGATATTAGGAAACTCTGAATCAATGAGATTCACTAACCGCTGAACAATGATATTTATAGTTGTAAGTGGTTGTGATGAACCCACAATCAAAGACTTTCAGCACACCAATCCCTTCAGAGTTATTTACAGAGGGCAGATGGTGAACCACGAGCTGCTTTGATTAGCTAATTCTTCCTAATACTTTCCCCTGAAGTAATCTGTTGCAACACGGCGAGATGAGGAACCGTTTTTAATGACACATCGGTTTTAAATTCCTGGACTGAGATGCTTTAGTGTAAAGTCATATGTCACAACCACATCAGTGCCGCTGAACTTTACCACCTTAAGGAATGAAGTTACATGAAGCACAACAGATCACGGACAGCAAATGGTCCTGCTGCCGGCAGTTCATCCACCGTTTTGTCAGATCTGTGATCAGACTTTTTATCCGTTCTATAAATACCCCTGTTGGACCCCCATCTGTAGATTTATCTGCTGTTTTTGGAGCTTTGATATGTTTTTAGAAGTTCTTCTGCGATATGTTTTGTGCTAACTAAGCTAGCCAAACTAGCTGCCCGAGGCTAATGTGTTGTGCAACATGTTATCTTCCTCTTGGTTGTATTTGACACTTTTCTACTGTTATGTTGTGGATGTTATGTGTTCAATAACTTAGTTACAGTATTGTACTTCCCATGGGTACCTAGTGCTTACATGCAGACCACTATGTGTAGTGAATTATGACGGGAGCGTGGTCTCAAATCGAACTCGTTTGCTCACTTGACTTCAGTTTTATTAAAAAATGAATAAAAATTAAGTGCTTTTTACTTTTAGTGCCGTGTTCACTGTAACAATTACAACCATTTCCATATGTAGGTGGTCCTTCTCTTTATGCAGTGTAGCCAAGATGGCTTCAAGGTGTTCCACACATAACTTTTTGACGCACTTATGCTCTCAGTATGGAAGATCGTGCTTGTGGTATCTCATCATTTTCTGATTGTGTAGTCATTATCATTCAGTTTGTTGTGTCAACAGCCAAACACTGTGTTCATTAGTTTCTGGACGACGGTGAAGGAAGGTCTGTGGCTCGGGGTTATGACCTACATCAGGTCTTTTATGAGATTTGTTGACATAATAAATAGTTAAATAACACCAGCGTTTGAGTCGGCTGTCCGGGTTGGAGACGTCCGCCTGTCACAGGACAGTTGCTGGTTACAACCCTGATGGTTTAGAAGGTCTGCACTGGGAACGTCAGTGAGGAACATGGATGTGCTGATGTACCCATGAGCAGTACACTGGTAGTGAGCCAACAACAGTGTGTTTTTTCCCAACAACAGTGTTCTTATTGTTTCAGCCATCAGCTACTGATCATATGAGAGCTGCTAATGACCTTGTGCAAGTGTGTGTGTGTGATTTTCTCCTGTGCATGTGATATGCGTTTGTATGGCATGGTTAGTTTCTGGAAGGAGGACACACACACACTCAAGCATGCACACATCCATGTGACAGATGAAATCATGCACACTGCAACCCCCAGCACCCACACACTATTTAACTTGTACATACACACTTTCTTCACTCTGTGTGCTTGTGTGTGAACTCTGGGTGAAGGTCAGACTGATTGAATCCGACTGGAGAGAAAGAAAACGGACACAGTGAAGGAGAGCAGTGGGTCGAGAGAGACTACAGCGGTGTACTTAAATGTTGTTGCATGTCAGTTATTTTTAGGTTACACACATCCAGCCTGCTCAGCACGATAGAAACACACACACTAGTGCCACCTGCAGTGCTGACAGTACATTTGGTGTGAAGACAGCTGCTAAGTGTGTGTGTGCGTGTGTGTGTGTGTGTGTGTGTGTGTGTGTGTGTGTGTGTGTGTGTGTGTGTGTGTGTAATATATACACAGATTTTATAGAGACACTCTCACATAAACC
>JAVQJL010020722.1:0-12889 GCA_036024295.1 Nannoperca obscura | reverse complement strand
AAAGTTAAGACTAGTTTAAAGTCATCTTCATTGAAAAGTACAGTGCTTTTCCTTCAAAAATAAGGACATTTCAATGTGACCCCAAACTTTTGAACGGTAGTGTATATATATATATTTATTTATTTGTTAATTGTATTTTTCTTTTCTTCTTATGTAGATTATTTTATTGTTCCTTTTTACTACTACAACTCTGCAATTTCTCCTTGGGGATTAATAAAGTATATCTATCTATCTATCTATCTATCTATCTATCTATCTAAATACTTCATGCTTAAATGTTTAGGCACATGAATGTTTATATCTTTCTACATCATTTTCACATCTTTGCTCATCCAACACTTGATATCTCCCAAGTGGCTTAACATGACCTTTCAGCTTACACCATCCTCACATAAAAAGATATGTAATACTGCTACGCACATCTTTTTACACCTTCATGCTCAAGCAACATGATAAATCCTCCTGATCAAGGTGCCAAAGTAAAGAATAAAGTATAGTACAAAATATAAAAGTGAAATTGTTTAAGCCCTAATACAAACAGTAACTAGATTCACCATCTACCAGCTTTATTTAAATTGTGATTACCTGTCACTGTCAATCCTATTTTATTTACTTTTATAGTTATATATTTGGATTTTGTCAATCCATCTGTGATGCAGATGGAAATATTTATACTGTGTCTCTATCCACGAGACAAGAGATTAATATATTTATTATTCCCTCTATGTGTCACAGGTGAATATAGATTCAACAATTATAATATGAAAATATCAAGCGACATGCATTTTTTAACACACATTTGCTCCATGCGGATGAATCTGTGTCAAATCAATTTCAAAGGTGGTAACCTCCACTCTGACCTTGTCCAGAGTTCCATTAATACAACTCAGAGCAATTTTCGATACATTTAACAGACACAAAGCCAACCTCGATGCTTCCAGTGACGAGCACTTTTGCAGGCAAAAGTGAGGTGATAGGATACAAACGCTTTACATATCAATCACATCTAGAAATCAGTGCAATTCAAATAATTATCAGACTGTTTGAATTTCAGATTCAGGGTGACAAGGGAAGACGTACAATTAATTTATATTTTACATTTTGAAATTAGATCATCAAGTATGCAGAATTAGTTCCCTTGCTACAACGTCATTTGCACCCTTCAATACACACATACACACACACAAACACACACACACACACAATCAGGTTTATCACCTGAAGGTGGGAAGCAGCTGCAGTGTTTTTTCTCCTTGTATTCTGCCTTTAGAGCACGTGTTGTATCACTCAGATTCCAGTCAGGCACTTAAAACGCATGACTTATTATAACAAACAACAAAGCTGTAAACCACGAAGAAGAATTGTGACTTCTGCAACTCTTCTCGAGATCTATAATTCACTTTGACAGATGTCAGAACCAGAGCATGTTTATTTTAGCCGCGCTGACAACAAGCTGCAAAATATACCTCTGAAGACATCAGATGCCGCCTTAACATCCTGCAGTCTGTGAATTCTGTGCTGTGCATGACTTATCATTAGCGAGCGATGACACCATTGAGATGACTAAATTATGATTACAAAGCCCCATGCAACAGAGACTTTTCACTGTGACGAAAGAGGGAAGGCCCACCTGACTTTCTAGTCTATGCGTGTCTTTACCCTTCAAAGAGGCTATGGGCATTTTAACTATAAGCAGCTGACTGCAAGTGAATGACAGTAAGTGCAACAGAGAAGAGCAGCCTTACTATTTGCACTCAGACACCCCTCAGCATAATCACATCGGTTGTCATCATAGCTTGAACAGTAAGTCAAGGCTTCTTTTCTAAACTGACTCCGGCAAAGTAGAATTTCTTCCTGAAATAAACAGAAAAAGAAGACTGCTGCAGTGAAATGAAATGCGTATGGCCTTTGACTCGGCAGCTTTGACTCTTTGGATAAAATTCTGTTCTCTGTCTTGCAGCTCCACCAAACAGCGGCAAATAGAATGTTTCTAACTGATCGGCACCGCAGTCGATATATCAGCGTGTGCACTGAGATGAAGAAATCAATGTCAGTGCATTCCCATGTCTCTTCCATCTCTGCCAGCATGCCCTCATACAGGGATGGAAAGCCATCAACTGAACCTACCCAAAGGGGATAGCACACACTCGATATTGATGTTTGAAGGGTTGCCTTGGTGCCAAGAATGGCCCTTGTAAAAGCTATGGTAAAGGATTACCCAAGCAAGCATGTCCTCCTTCAGCGCAGCCAAGAACACTAGTTTCCACCCTTGGTACCATTTTGAAGGGTCATTTTTAAACACAGCAAGGGATGAAACAAACAACAAGAGAAGCCAGGAGGGATCATCCATCACTCCTACTTGGCTATACCCTGCTGTTTGTTGAGCTG
Organism: Nannoperca obscura; assembly: GCA_036024295.1. Taxonomy (NCBI): domain Eukaryota; kingdom Metazoa; phylum Chordata; class Actinopteri; order Centrarchiformes; family Percichthyidae; genus Nannoperca; species Nannoperca obscura. Next base: position 10,501 of record JAVQJL010020722.1, on the reverse strand, counting down.
GAGATAAAGTTGGCCTTATCTTCAATTAAGCTAGATCAAACATTGTTATGGCCCAATCTGTAATGCTAAACAAAACAAACAAAGAAGCTTGCCTGGGATACGGGACATTTCTATGGTCAAATTGACTGATAGAAAATTGTAACTTTCTAATTCTGCAATGATGGGTATAATGGTGATGTAATAGTCTGAAGCATTGCATCGATTATACTGATAAAAAAGTGTACTTAAGGATATTATGGCTGTGAAACTACAGTTGAATCCATATTATTAATATTGCTGCTGCAATGAGCCAAGTTCCACATGTGGATCAATATAGTTTCATCTAGTCTTATCTTTTCTTATTTCCCTATGTAAATCTACATCTATAAATAAACATAGTGCAAAACAATTCACATAATGTCAACACGTATAATTCTACATTCACACTCACTAAAATCAGTTGTGATAATTTCTAGCTGTCTAATATTGTCTAATATTAATGATCTTTGATTAATCCAGATTAGATTGAGGATTTGTTAGTAAAACAAATACAGAATTACACCTTATTTACTGCTCTTTATGAAATACCAAAATCCGAAAACTGTGGTTGTTTTTAAGGGTTGGCAACAGTAACCTTAGAATGGATTGGATTAGATTGAGACAGAAGGTGAGATTCTAAAGTGATTAAAACTAAATGGTTTTCACTCTGAGAGCAGAATATCTGCTGTACTTGTGTGTGTCCTGTGGCAGCTGAGAGGTTTGTGTTGAGGTTTGAGGGTTGTTGCATGCAGCTGAGCAGATAAGATTGATGTGCCACTGTTCTGCCAAACAGACAATGTAATTAAAGTCATGCAACCATGGTCTGTACCATAACTGAGGCACATGTAGCCACGTCCTTCTTCACAGGTTATTCTGTGGAGTACAGACATGGATTCTAAATTGTTTAGCTTCTACAAAAATACACTTTTTGTTTAAAATTGACAGCCTGTTATATCTGGGAATACATATCTGTTGTCTCAACAGTTATAACCGAATATCTCCAAACCCTAAAGTACATGTGAACCCAGGGTGTTTTAAATTCCATACTTCTTTCAAATACATCAGAAAATCTAGAAAACCTCAATAAAACTGTGCAACACTGTGTTACTATGGGGAAACATGGTAACACAGGAAATTACTGATTGGGATCACTGGTTGTAATTGTGATGTAAAACAAAGCTCAGATTAAATCCTTCTGTTGCACTGCCAGCAAATGTTTTTCATCCAGATGAAATGACAAATAACATGAAACACACACAAAGCTGATAGCAGTGCTAGCTTTCCCCAAACATTTAGTTGCCATGATATGGTAGAAATTTCGATTGTTTTAATTATTATTTATAAAACCTTGACATTAACCATTTATCCTGCATTATTTTATTTTTTGGCCACTTGGGGGCATCACATTGAAATATTATCACATTATAAAGTTGTTATGGCTAACATGTTGGCAAACAATTGCTTATTTGAACATCCAGTAGATAAGAATCATAAACATTTATTTGGCATCATGTTTCAGGCCAACTGGCTGTTATCAACTCCTGAGGAAAATATCTGGTTTTAAATGCTGGCTAAATGCTCCACTGTGTTCACCAGCCAGTCACTAACTCAGGGCAGGTAGTGTATAGCCAGTTTATCAGGGCCTTTTTGCTAAAAACAGCTGTATGTATGCCATCTGATGGAAAATAGCTTTATGAGAGAAACAGTGAGTTAAAAGAAGCTGGAACGCTCCATGGGCTGAGGGGACCTGCAGAGTGAGGTAATAACTGTCTGTGGGGTCATCACTACAAGCGCCACCTTTCATATAAAAACAGTATTGTGTTCTATTGTAATATATATATATATAGAATTAGAGGAGCTTTAGAAAATGTCACCAAATGTAATAGTGTTCTTTTTTCCTAAAATTTCCATCAGCTGGAGACTTTGCAGTGGGTTTATGTGCACCGTTTGACAGAATATGGTGTGTCATGAGCCCTTTACCCTAAAGCCCACTAGCAGCAGACCCTAGAAGTTGAAGGTTCAGTATACCCCACAAATGATGTCAAACAAAAAAGAGCACGAAGATTGCTTATCTGCTAGATGTGTTACGTTGCTAACAATTTTTTGGCTTTGTGAAAACACCACCGGTGTGACGATTAACCTCTGATTTATGTGGATCCAAAAAATTATTTGAAATCATCCTTTTGCACCATATAATGTCAATACCAAACTTCATCAGTCTTGATTTTCATCATTTTATGCAATTTTGGCAATCTGGATGTCACCATGTTTAGTTTCCGTCACCAAGGCTACAAAAACCTAAAACCAAAACATGTAGTCATATTCCTTGCAACAGGAACTATATTATTAGTCATGCCCCACCACAGCCCTGCTTCAGATACACATATAAAGGTTACACACGCAGAAAATCAACATCCTATATTTTTTCTATATTGCCTGCCAACCAGTATGCAATTTAGCCCAAGTCAAGACTGCAAACAGCATTAGCTGCAGGTTTAGTATCTTGAATAAAAATAGATTCACAGCAGTCTGCCGTGGTAGGACAGTAAATTACTGGTGCTTTTACTCTTGTGAAACTGCAGGTAGCTGTTGAATGATTGTTTATAGATTGGTTCAGCAGAAATAATGGCGTACTGGTGCAAGTTATATTGTAGGAAAAGGAAAGACATTTTAATTACAGACTTATTTTACACACCCTCTTAAAAGGTTAATCTAACCAAAAAGGTGATGATATTAAAATCTGATAATTAAGGAGCAAAGAGTACATTTCCCACAGTGGAAGGGCCCTTGATGAAATTTTTAAGAAGAAAAGTAACAGAAAAGCGAACTTTGTCCGATCTCCCTGACCCCTCTGCAGTGTAACACATTTTTATCACCTTATGATTTTAGTTTATTGTAACACATAAATCATCTCTGTATCATACCTGAGAACATCCACATGTTTGTTTTACCCAAGAGTGGTGACCTCAATACACCAAATAGTCTTTACTGAAGACCAAACCATGGATATAAACAGATAAATATGAGAAGTTGACCTTACTGAAATCCCCTGTTTAATTAATGCCAGGTCCCCTCTCTGTAATTTGGAGTCTCCTTTATTAGAAATTTTAAAAGTGCTCTCCCCAGGGATGCTCTGAGTCACAGGGAAATTGTGGCACAATATGTTTTTAATTTCCCAGGAGGTCCTTGAACAGCAACTATTTAATGATGGAGCAGCTTTGCTGAATGAAACTAAAAGGTATGCTTTTTTTCCTTTGTCATTATGACTGGCCCTAACATGAAATATTCTGCCTATTTGCATGGTCCTCTCTTGCTCTTATTCAAAGCTGTGTACTACTTGCGCTTCCACTGGGACATGCAGTATAGTGCTGCTGCATCAAACTACCAACCACATGGAAAGGACATTGAACAATTAAAATGCAAAGGATTAAGAAAATAGTTTTAACAGACTGCAGCATTTCAGAGATATAAACACTTTCATAACTTTGTCTTCTAAGTATGACATTATAATGTTCTCTAATTCAAAACATGATTGACATATAACATTGAAACAAATTGATTGTGTGATAATGTGTAAATTGGTTGCTAAGTGTAGTGTTGTGTAAACAAGAAGACAGTGTAGCATCACATTCTGTAACATAACCTGCAGAAATAACAGTTTTAGGAGGCAAGCCATGTAATTATCTTTATAAATGTAAAGTAGGTCTTACTTTGTTCTTTATATATATATGCTTACATGACAAAATATTTCAGTTGATGATATTTCAGTTGATATTTCAGTTGATTAAAACTGAAAATTGAAAGGGAAATATCTGATCATGCTAACATATGTTATTTTGTCATTTAGCCTAATGTTATTAGCATAGTGTTTTGTAATTTGAGGTATAATTTGTATTTTTGTGCAAATTACATAAAAAAAACTCCCAACTGACATCAATATTAAACTGCATTTTGATCAAGTGTCAGGTCAGATGTGCTGAACATGCTGAACGTTACTTCTTTTAAACTTACATTAGTATTTTCAGTTTGTTCAGTCAGCTAAGCTACAGTTATGCCTGCTAGTTAGTGAGAGTACAACTTAATCCCTATGGAAGATGTAGTTTCTGCGGTCCAACTCATTAAAATTTTGTGATTTGTAAATCTCTATTTTTTAAACACTTATGTTATAACTTACAAAAGACATGCACTTAAACCCAACCCTGACCCAGTGGTTCTGAGAGATCTGTAAGTGTAGTTTCCCAGACATTCAAATGATCAACTGATGGAGTATTCAAAGCAAGTCGAAACCAGAGAACTGCAATAGAAATATATTCTTTCTTCAAAAAATGTTTTTAAAGATGAAATATTTTGTCAAACATATTAAAGCCAGAAAAAGCAGTGGCTCAAAGAGATTCAAGGTTAGTTGGATCGGCACTTTCCACTCAGTTTGGTACTCATGATGTAATTTTCAATGGCAACATAGTTATTTGGGGGGTTCTCAGGCTTTTTTTCCCACAGCCCTATCATTAAGGCTCAGCTATCCCTTCATCAACACCAAAACACAAATTCAGGATGTGACTTAAAACAATTAACCGTAAAAAAAAAAAAGATTCACCACGTAGCTTTCTCTCCCTTTAATGAGGCATCTCAGATTGTTGTCTTTAATATAATCCTTGACAATAGTGTGACCACAGCTGTAATCAGGCTGTTCGCCACATTGAATCTGCTCCATTGCTACGTTTTGATTTGGGTCAAAGTTAAGGAAGTCACTTCACACAAGAAGTTAGATCCAAAGGATAAGGGTTCATTAAGGCCATATTTCCCCAAGTCTGGACACTGTGACAGTGTCTTGTCTGTATCTTTAATCTTTAGCCCACAGTCTGAGGACACATCCATCAACTGTTCCTGCAGTCTAGGAAGCCTGCTGCTGCTGCTCTCAGTCCTACTGAAAGGGTAAGGGTTCAGGTTAACAGATGTCCTGTCAGTATCACTCAAATATGAGATCAACTTTCTTTGGAGCTCGGAGACACACATTTTCACCATTTTCACTACAGGAGCTCTGCCTGTCCGCTGGCATCAAGCAATGAGAAACAGCTCACTTTTCCATCCTTAGTCCGACCTTGCTTATGAAACCATCAACCTCGCAGGATTTCTGTTTCTTTACCTCGTAGTTATATATTCAGGTTTTTTTTCACTTTGGATGTTTCATGCATGGTCATTTAGAAAAGCACATACCTCAGTGGGAGGTATGTAACTTGTCACTTCACTGCATTTCTATATCTTCAGAAAAGGACTCAGAAAGCCGTGCACTCTTCTCATCAATGCTGCTGCTCAGCTGGTATTCATACAACCGCGTGCTTTCCAGATCAAAGGTCAGTTTGAAACATGTTTTGTTGCACAATAAAATATGCAAGACAATTGGTGAGTAGACTTTCTACCAATTGGGGTGGCAGCAGCATGTCAGTCAGAAGTTTGGACATGTCTGCTATCACAGTGTGTTTACAGTTAGCTATGGTGGTGTTACTAATCACACAAGCCATTGGGAATCTACCTGAATACAAAATGTAGCAGTGGAGCATATTCAATTCCACAGCCTGGTTACAGCTGTGGTCCCACTATTGTCAACGATTTTATAAAGACAGCACTCTGTGTGAGCTGCGAATTAGTGCTGGAGTATACACTGTATAATGTCTATAACAGGCTGAAGATCACCCTGATTTAGTTATGCGTGTGATTTTATTTCACTCCTACTCACAATTATGAAAACATATAGCATCTGTTTAAGTTTTACTGTAGAATCCACAAGTGTGCTGTACTAGTGCCCATATATATTTTTAAACAGCTTCCAAGCTGTAGAAAATGCTGGGATAAGGATAGAAATTATTTTGCTTTGCTGGACATTGACCATGCTATGGTTGGCTATTTTTGTTCCAGTTCAGCATCTGTGCTGGTGTGACATACAGGACAGTGTCAACACATTGCAGAGTCAACACACTGTCAGGCCTTGTGGTTTTTGCTCCCCTGTGGGAGACTTTAAGCAGACAAAGCACTGAGGACTGCTCCAGGTACAGCACTGGTCACTGCAATGCCAGTTCCTTCACCCCACATGCTGTTTTTGAAGTTACATCAACTTTTATAATCTTGAGCTTAAGAAAGTTTCTCTCTGAACATACAGGTGTAGTCCTAGTCAGCTTGATAAGGAGTGTTTTTGTTTGTGGCTTTGATGTTGGAGCTCTAATGAGAACATATTACTACATACCTGTTGGGAAGAAAGACACTCAGCAAATCAGTAAGCTGCTAAGCAGCTGTTTGAAGTGCCCTTGCCCGTTCCCTTTGCTTCACATTTTAAAGTAGAAAGATACTGTCTTCTAATGTGCTTGTAATATACTGCGTGTTCCTCACGATGACACAAATCAATAGATATACTAATCCTGGTGTACCCAGCAGGGCATTCTCTTATCCTGCTGGATTTTCACACACTAACTTAAAAAATCCGTTGAGTGGTCTTTAGGGCAAGTTTCTTATTCCTGTCAGAAGCAAGGGGGATTATGTACGATACTTAAAGCTTCACCCACTTACGAGTTTAACTTTCTTCCACATGAGGCAAAAAGATAAAGTAAATATTTTACATTTGCTGACATTGCGGGACATAATAAACAAACCTTAAAAACAGGGGTTGTGCAAAGATTGCCCCATCAAACCTGCAGACTAAAGGCCCTCTGTTTTCTTTGGATTTTGGAATTTTGAAGTGTGAAACCGAATCAGTCAAACAGTCCACTTTTGGACTGTCTGCTGCGGGTGGAGGCAGCAGGGCGGTTGGGGTTGTTTTGTATGAAGAGGTTAAAACAACACCTACAACTCTGATTGTGGCAGACTGCTTTGCACTAAAACCATATTTCAGCCGATCATTAGTGAGCAGTCTCGGCCTGCTGCAGCCAATCAACAAGCTCAAATAGGGTTTGAAAGCTGAGTCTATTGCCTGTTTAATTACTGTGTGAAAAGTATGTGTGGGTGAAGTCTTGAAGTTCAAATTACAACTTTCCTTTGAGTTTGACATGTTACTATTTGCGTCACTGTGAGCAATCAGTGTTCATTTTCTTGTCCAAATAGCAAATCATGCGATCTACAGTTTCCAGCACTAGCAGTGCTCGTATTTTTGGTCAAGCACTGCTTTTAGACAGACTAGTGATTAAACTTATAACAGAATGTATCTGACTTTAATCCACTCCTGTGTTTGCTTCAGTGATCCTCTTAGCAGAACTTATTCCACATTAAGTGTGTTTAGTGTTGACATGTTCCTACCTGCTCCCTCCTTCCATCATCTGCAACTCCAACGTTGCTGTATGTTGCTATTTTGAGAGTATCCAAAGAGGATAACACGAGGCACCTGACTGATGGTAAATTACCCCTCAATCCTTGAACTGTGCGTCAAAGCTTAGATTTATGACTCAACAAACATTTAAGAGAGCTTGATATGCGACATTGTCACAGAGTAAAGAGTTGGCGTGTAATTGAATTGAAAAGCACAAAGCAAGTGTTAGACCGCACTGGAAATTCCCAAAGCCTGCAGATTTGAAACCAAGTCACGACCCTGGTAGCCAAAAGTGCCATCCAAGTCAAATCCCAGTTGCTTGCATGTGTCTCTCTCTGTCACACGAAATCCAAACTCCCCCATCAATCGTGGCGGTGGGCGACACGATCCCTGACAACTTTTCACATCAGTCTGGGGATTAGAGGCATAAGGTTTACACTGGCCTTGCCAGAATTCAGGATAACATTTTTTGATTCAGCAATTTAAACTAATTTCAAGGCTGGCTCTGCAGCAATTTTCTGGATCAATGAAATGTCATAGCTCACTTGGTCACTAGCCCTCTTATCGCAGGTACCTAACACAGGGGGATGCTATGCTAATTGCCTGGTTTGGAGAGCTGGGGATCTTCATTTCCTGCATCGTAGCCTGACGTCTGATGGCCAGAACCAAAAATTTGATATGACTGATTGTAGTTGTTACCTGCCAAACAAAAGCCTAAATATATTCAGACACAAAATGTTTACATGACATGTTGTGTTGTTTACACTGAATTATATTATCAGTGAATAGCCAGGTACTATTATTAGACACTGCATGACCTACTGATTTGGTGAAAAAATGAAAATATGTATAGATTAGAGAATGCACAGGTATAAAAATAAATCAAGTGTAAGAACACAAAACTGTTGTGTTTTAATTTTTATATAATTGTAGCAGAAGTCTTTGGCAAAGATAGCTGAATTGCATTGACTTCTGAATGGATACTAACTGAGGCAACATTGTGCAATACAATTTATGTAAATGTATACCATTGCATTTTAGCTGACTTGTTAAACATATAGATTTTTTAAATTGCTATCCAATAACCATGAAACCAGAGAACTAGACATGTATTGTTGTAAGTGTGGTTGGAGCCCTGAACACTTGAGCATGAAATAAATAAATATCTGAAAATCATTTCCGAAGTGTGGCTTCAGGGTGGCACAGCTGAGGACATTATCCGTTGGACTATTTATTGGTGCCGCTGGCTCCCCTTATTTCTTTGAACATGAACAACTCAAATGTTGCAACTGAATCTTTAAGTTATCAAATCTGGCAAGCGCAAAGAAAAGAAGTACAAAAACTGACAAAATGACCAAAATTGCTGTAATCGGTGACATAGTCAGCACAGTTTCCTTTTTTCTGCAGACATGCTATTTCAAGTCTGGCATGGGACGAGACCAGAAAGCATTTTGTGAAAAACATTTTTTTTCCTGGCAGGGCCTGTTTCATTTTCTTATGTTTCAATTGCCAAGGACAGAGCAAAGCCGCATAGGGTTAAAAAGCAATTTCCCACATCATGACAACTGTACAAATGTATGGTGGCAAATGTTGGAGGAGAAAAGGGGGAGGTGGGGGTAGATAAGGGGGTGAAAGACACTGTGGTGGCAGTGGTGGAGTAGAGAGGTTAATCCTGCTGTTTAATCTGTGGAGGTATGGGGGGGCCTTATCTTTGCCGCCTGCTGCCGTTGCACTCTCCTTCAGCATCCAGCATCCCCGACTGTCTGACATCACTCATTGCTGGGTGGTGGTGGTAGAAATGGGGGTGGGGGGGGATTGGCTATGGTGACTGGGGAGAGGAAAGACAAGCTAGCTGCAGATACATTAAGTGCCAATGCTACCCGAGGCCCATACAGTACACATACCCTGTTGTACGGCCGCAGAGAGTTAGATGCGGCTGATTCTGCTTAACATCCTGTGGGACTCGTGCACTGACAACCTCCATTTCCACATTTGTTTTGGTGAAACTGCGATGAGGAAAGAAACCAGCGCAGAGAAACGCTGGAACTCATTGACCTGCTATCTGACAAGCCTGTTTGCAAACCGAACAGCTGTCAGATACCCTCAGGCAGCAAAGAAAAGAAAAATCTCACATGGGCATATATTTTGGCGGGCATGCCTATTCGCAAAAACTGAAGCATGGATGTTCATATTTGTCAAGAAAACACATCTCACTGCAACTTAGCTCATGGCTCTGATTAGCAGATGACAGTGTAATATGCACAAGGGCAGCTAGTACTGTAGGCCTGTAAGCTCAACTCAACAGTTACTAATGGCACAAAACAACTGATCTGCCTCCAGGAAGAGTGAAAAGAACACAGATCTCAAAATCATTTGATGATGACTTCCACTTGACCTTACAACCACCATTTAGGTTTCAGCCTTGGATCCAACAAGCTTTTCTGCAGGGCCTCCATGTAACAGGAGCCTTGAGGACTGCAAATGAAGAGAGGTATTACTGTATTCACTGATTTAGAACCGCAGTAATGACAACATTCAGCATTAAGAGAGAGACATCATCAAGTGACTTCCTCATTCATTTGATTTCTTCCTAATGGATGTTCCTGTTTATCATTATTCCTAAAACAACCTTAAAAGTACATACATTCATGGAATTCTTTTTATAAAATGGTGTATTTTGTATGTTCTTTATTATTTACTTCTTTTTTGTTTCTATTGAAAATTTCACATCCGTCGTTTATTTCTACTTCTCCATTTACAACTAGTCAGTGAATCATTTCCTGAGCTGCAAAACTAATATCAGATCATATCTGAAATGATTTACTTTGATTTGTGAAAAAGTTTAAAAAGCTCAGTAGAATATTTCAAGTTACACATACACATGTGGACAACATTGTTGGTACCCTTCTGTTAAAGAAAGAAAAACCTACAATGGTCACTGAAATAAACCGACAAAAGTAATAATAAATATAAATTCACTGAAAATCAACTAATGACGATCAGACATTGCTTTTGACTTCTGCTTCAACAGAATCATTTAAAAAAACTGGCCTGGACAGAAATTATGGTACCCTAACTTAATATTTTGTTGCACAACCTTTTGAGGCAATCACTGCAATCAAGTGATGTCTGTAACTCTCAATGAGATTTCTGCACCTGTCGACAGGTATTTTGGCCCACTCCTCGTGAGCA
>JAVQJL010020718.1:0-23568 GCA_036024295.1 Nannoperca obscura | reverse complement strand
ATACATACATACATACATACATACATACATACATACATACATACATACATACATACATACATACATACATACATACATACATACATACATACATACATACATACATATATATATGTGTGTGTGTGTATTTTACTATTTAATTTACTGTCCTATCAAGTCTGGCTTGATATTTTCTTTCTTCTTTCTCATAAATCACAATGCAGGACCAAGGGCATCTTTTTATTCTCAGCTTTTTGTTACTTACACAGTAAAACTGATTTTCATATGTCCCAATTATTTTGTGTCTGACACAACTTTTTTTATCTTTGTGGAAATAAACGATCCACGGTGTTATGACATGCTGACGCAAAGACAAGCCAATTGAAACAACAAAAAGTGTTGACTTTTTTCAATGTTGTTTTATTCAGAAATGCTCAGTTGGGTATGCATGTTTTTTAGCAAGTGGGACGTGCTGAAGGAGGTCTGAATGATAATAATTGCATTTGTGGGGTAGTTTCTGCTGTTGTAGGTAAGTATTGTTGTTCATATGTTAGGGAGGATTGAAATATTGCCTGTTAAACTTTGATTTATTGTGGTGTGGTTTGTGAGGGAATTTATAAAGTTCCATTCAAGTGAATGGGAAAATGTGTCCAAACGTTTGGACTGGTACTGTACATCTTAATAGAAACTAAAATATGAAAGATTTATTTTATGTACCATATTCATTTGTCTGGATCACAGCTTGAGCTTCATCCAAACACAGACACACACCAAGACATTCAATATATTGGGCTGTACAGTAAATGGTTCTTTTGTGCAGTCACTGTCTCAGAAGCTGCAGACTGACACAGCTTTTGGCACTGACAGCCTCTCTAGTATTATGTACTGTAAGTGAATTAAACTAATGCACCCGTCTCCTTTCTGCTGCTGGACAGTATTTATTAGTCTGATCTACATCCATAAGTCTTATTCTGTGTCACAGCTCCATCTTTTATGTTGCTGGCTGAGTGAAAAATGCAAGTATCCTGCAATAACAGCTTTGCCTGACGAACTGATGTGTGACATTATCTTTAATTGTGTGCACAAAGCGCTTCCTTGTCACTATATATGTCTTAACCTTGTTTTCTTTCCTCTGTCATCATTCAAGATTTATTATTGAACAGAACATGACTAAAAATATGTCCTCTTCTCTAATTCCAGAGTGCAATGAACATTACAACCATTATAAATAATCAATTTATTTAATTTTTCATTATCCACTCCAATGAAGACATACTACAACACCAGCATACAGCTATTAGAATTAGATGGAGGTAGAGAAAGAGGTAAATATTACAACAACCGGGAGCCAGGAAAACAAAGCAGACCAAGCCTTTTTTTCTTTGATGCATGGCAGTCTACAATCGCATTATCTCTGCTGGGTAAGGATCACAGAGACTCAACTCAAGATAATATCCTTTTAGACAGGTGCACAGAAACAGATGCCAGTGGTGATAACCAACATGGGCATCTAGTATACCCATAAAGCTTCAGCACCAAGCAGCAGCTGACTTACAAAACAAAGCCCAGAACAAACCACCATACATTACATTAACTTGTCACTAATCTGGGTTGAGCTCAAAGCATTAAAAAATCAAAATAGATTTAAAACTGGATTTAAAAGATTCTCATGGTTTTAGCACCAGGGAACAGCATAAACATCATGATTAATTATTGCTGTGGTGTAGATGTCTCCTAGTGATACATGACATCATTTATGCCCCCCCCCAAACTGTCCACACATTGCTGCTCTGTTGACAAATAGATGAATATGAAGACTTGGTTTGGCATGAAATAGATGGCAAACATTAACACAGCCGAGTCAGTGTTTGTCCAATGCATTACAGCTGTACCAAATTCATCTATGGACTAACATTTTCATGTAGGCATATAGAGGCAAAGGGACTGACTTCATTGTGTAATGGATTGCCTCATACAACTAATATGTGCAAAAGTGGGTTTGTATGGGCATGTCTCGCCCAGAAACACTGTGCTGCAGTGTCTTGGACCTATATTTGTGAGTACAGTGTACCAATCTTGGATTCACTATTCATTCTTTTATAACATTTCCTGTGATGTAAAGGACAGAGGTAGGAAAGCTTCTGCTGCTGCATACATAACACTGTAACAAGCATCACCTCTGCAGTGCAAGGTTAATACTACCTGTCAGTGTCACAAAGACATGCCGCCTGATTAAGATTGATCAGGTTCTCATCAAGCCCCATTGTGTGTCAAAAGACATTTGGGGAAGGGCTGCTGTGTTCTGCAGTGGAACTACAAGTCCTTGGAGAGAGATTCCAAGGTGCGCCCACTGCTAGGAAAGCAACGACAAAGAAAAAAAACTAAAAACTAACTTGTCATGCAATGTCATGCATCTCAACGAACTTGGTATAGACTGGGAGTTAAAGTAATGAGAAACCACAGTGTTTTGATTGGCACTTTGACCTGGCAGGTTTGTTAATCGTCGAACATTCTTTGCGATTACAATCAGTCATTCTTGCCTCCTGCCGTGGTGATGGGAGATTTATGGAAATTAGGGCATCATAATCCTGATCAGGTTGTGTCGGCTTACTGTGTGCAGAGAGCTCCACGACCCCACAGTAATTGCCTCTTGCAATCTTCTAAATCTTGCTTGACATACCAGCACATCCACAAGTCTCTGTTGTTTTTTAGTGGTGACCTTGGCTTGGTGTCAAAGCTTTGGAGCAGCCTTGCTCTGAACGTGGAGGGAATTGGGTGTTTGACTTAAGATTCCATGTGCATTTCACTGGCATTTCTCTTGTATTCCTGAAAACACATTACATGCAAAGCTAGGCAGTGGCACCAGGCACTAAAATAATTCTGATCAAGAAGGATATTTCAGGTGGAGGGATGTGACCTCAAAACCTGTCAAACTCTCAGACTGGGAGATTAATGGAATGAAAGGGAGGGGCTGAAATCGGAGTCCTCAAAAGCAGACTAATTACCCTAAAACACTGATAACGCTCTAATCCTCCATTTCCTGGAGGCTCTGCATAATGGTTTATTAACTCTACATAATTGACCATAATTAGAAAAGGGTCTTAGATCTTTTGTGTAAGAAAGCACAGTATTTTGACTTTTAATGTCATATAGTAGACACTAATTTGTTTTTTTCTATGTCAGTGGGAATGTTAATCGTGTTAGTACAACCATGCTTTGTCATTGCTACAACAGAGTTTAACTATTTGCGGAGTAGTATGAAGTATGAAAGCTATTAACCATTTGGTAATATAACTGTAAAGACAGCAACAAGAACAAATAGCCATGATGATTTTAAATTGTCATTCATCTCCATTACTATGTATTCCTCTTATCAAAACCTATGTAGTTTACTGCAAAACATGGCTTAAAGGCCCTGCACACCCACACATGTCCAGTTATAGTGGCTAATTATACTTCTGCTCAAGTTGAATTTTCATGAATGTATGATAGAATTTATCTGACGTACCAATAATTAATGTCTATTATTCCCCCCCCCCCCCCCATCTCAGCTACTTGTATTATTTTACTGTACAGTAATAAACAAAGATATATACAATCAATATATCCTTCCTGGTTTCCTGCAAGTTAGCTGTACAATAGAGAGCCTTATAAATTTGTGTCAAAGTTCAACCAGATTGAACTCTACACTAGGCAAGCAAGAGGGAATCAATTTATGTCTGGGAGTGAATCTGTCTTGGTTTAATGAAATGAATGGGGAGCACATTTTGATCTGGCAAAATAAGATAAAACACCTTCGAGTGTAACATGGGTGTGTAGGGCCTTAAAGACCAGAGGCATTCTCTGGGCGGCACACACTCTGATTTTGGGGAGGTCATTTACAAATCTAAATGGAAAATAGAGAGAAGAAATATTAATTTGCACAGCATTCATTCAAGCAAAGGTGTAAACACATCTAAAATGACACACTTGTAACACTATTGTATGCTATTACACTATGTAATGCAGTGTGTTTCTCATAGTTTACAAATTAAAGTCATGCAATGAGTACCTCTGGTTGAGTGTAACATCAACATCTATTGTTAAAGGCTTTATTACATAAAGTGGCGATACTGATGCATGGACATTGGCTCAGTCAGGAATGGAATGGGACTCACTTTCACTCTGTGAGGTAAGCCTGTGAGGTGGGGTGCTGGTGAGGTGATATTGAAAGGGGACAACAGGCCAACTTGTAAAACTAATCAGTGTGCAAAACACACTTTTCCAGGTGAAAAGTGATTTCTGCTTCCCAAAGACTCTTGTCTCATTGTCAACTTTATTGCATTTAGAAAAAAAACTCTTGGCTCTTCATCAGATATAGAGGTATGATGCTTCTGAAAAGCCAAATGTGCTATTTGTATTTTTTAACTAAACAACAAAACCCTGTATCTGAAAATCAAATAAAAAAAACATTATAGGCCCTGAAAAAGTAACTTCAACTTATAACAAGGGTTGTTGCAGTAAGTCACATGGTCTCTATACAGTAACTTTGTTTGTCACTTTCCATGGATGCATGTAATACCTGCTATTAATTTGATGCAGTGTGATGGTTAAACAGCCAGCCAGTGATGAATTAAAAACTGGAGAAAAACTGTATTTGAAAAGTGACATAATCTTGACAGATAAGTTTGCATTTGGTTTATGCTTTATTCATTTTTCATTAGTATAGTATTTGCTCTATCATTTTCCTTTTGCTTATTTTTCTCTGCATTTTCAACATGGTGTGCAGAATACTGCTGAACTGTCCAGACCTCAGGCAGGACTTTAATATTTTGAGAGGGGAATTTTGTTTATTTTGTTTAAATTCCCTTTAAGTAGACTTGATTTGTACCTTAATAGAGAGAGAGAGAGAGAGAGGGAGAGAGAGTGTGTGTGTGTGTGTGTGTGTGTGTGTGTGTGTGTGTGTGTGTGTGTGTGTGTGTGTATGTATGAGAAGACAAAGACTGCGGCCAGTTAAGTGCCACTGATCACAATGTGATCACTTTCTCTGATGAAGGCTTCCATTAAAAGCGTGCTGAAACTGTCTGGTCATATTCTCTATGGAACATATTGCATGTCTTGCATATGATAGGGTCAACAGAAATTAATTTGAAAAGCAAATGAGCATCATCAGATAACAACATCAAATTTTAAGTGCACTGTTTGTGTTGTATGTGTATGGTGCTGATATATGCATGAACTATGTGTGTGTGTGTTAGTGAGTAGCAAGCACATGCAGTATGTCTGCAAAAAATAGAGCACTATTGGCTGCTATTGGTACCAATTTGCCATCCTGCCACCTACTGTACGCAGCCAAAGGAGCTGATAAAAAAAATGTACTCAGCATGCTGTTGCCCTCACAGATGTGTGGTTGTGTTGTGATAGGATTGGCTGACAGTACCCAAGTATCTCATGTGTATCTTTATTACATGTGGGGGGGAGGACAGTCACTCATCTGTGACTCAATTACAAGAAGACAACAAAGGAGCAGTAGGATCAGTTATGTCTGGAATCCACATAGCAATCATATTTGCTGCTTGTAAATTGAATTTGAGGACAGGAATGGGAGCAGGTAAAAGGCAGGCACAAGAGAGCTCTTTGCTCGTCAAGACTAATTGTGTCTCTGAGTGTCACGAAGGCTTGAATAGAGGGAGCGTTGCTGTAATCAGAGGGCTGTGTGCTTGTTCATCAGCCCAGAACCTTTCCGCACTATTGGCTTTTCTGACTGAGCCCATGACAACAGGAAAAACAGCAGTACACTGATTGCAGCATCAACCCTATAGTGGTGAAATACAATCATTTTAGACATAAAGTCATATTGGGTGGCTGGCTGGGTGGCTTCAGCAACAATTTTAAACTTTCTACAATAATTAATGCTCTGAAACTGATAAGAGCAAAAGTATAAGTAATAATAGACATGGTTTTGCCGCTACCCAATCTCTTCATTTAATATGAGACGGAAAGCAATTTATCTCAATTTAACATGAGAGAAAGCGGAGTTTATCTCATCTTACCATGAAGCGAAACAAAATATCACTTGTGTTTTTATCTGGGGGGCTTTAGACATGACTTGCTGTGCCTAAATCCATTGACTCACTTTATTTTTAGTGCTATTTATGCTGCTCTTTCTGCTTCATTTGGTTTGTACACAGCAGGTGAAGAACCCAAAATGAACTCTTCACAAGGATACATATGGTAGAAGTTGTGTAAACCCACTGGACCATGGAGTGCCTCAACTGAGTGCAGGGCTAAAATAGACTGAACTTTTTTTTTTTTGCACAAATCCTGTGCTTCTGTGTTGGTTACACTGACATGTTCACCTGTCTCAGAGTCCAGAGATATTTACTGTCAAAAAGCAATCTCTTTTGTCTGTCACTGACCCAAAGTCATCCAATGTCCCTGATCTACTCTCCCTGCCTCATGTCTATGCTAAGGCATGCTGGATAGCAGAGGGAATAAATAAATAAATCATAAATATATGCAGAAGTCTGTACAACTTTAACAGTGTTGGGCAACACAAATACCCATAGCACAAAGGTATACAGCCTCCAAGATTTCCCACTGCCATCTGTATTTACTCATGCATATTATACAGCAGTTTCACAATGTACAGGTAAAATCTGCAGTAAATCAGCACCAGTCATATCGCCCAGTAATTCTCTACTCTGAAAGTGTATTTGATTATAAATATATCCATGCACTGATTTGAGAGGTCAATGCATCACTGTGCTAGCAATTCCCCTGGCAACTCAAAGGACCAACGACGCGGCAATAATCGCATTAGAATCACTGAAGACTGGTGAGGCAGCATGAGAGTAGTCAGATATGAGTAAAAATGTCAAAATGTTAAATTCAACATCAGTGACATAATACTGGGACATAATGTATTTCAAACATTACTATTATCATTTTACTATAATACAATGAAATAATTCATAAAAAATTATTAGATATTTTTTGGACCTTGTTTTCCAGGTTTATATTCTTACTCTCTCCTAGAACCTGCATATTCAGCAGTATCAGTGTATTTTGCCAAAGAGAAAGTCACGGGCTTAGTGGCACAAAGTCCCTTCACATTGTGTCTTTTCGTCACCCCTCCCCAGCTTATTGGTCAATTTGGCTTTGCTGTGCGGCTTACGGCTCCATACTTGCTTCAGAAGATGTTGGAATGTTACTACAGAGAAAAAAAACATGTGATGAACCTACTGGCCAGATCAGATGGTTGATCAACTGTCTCACACTTTAACAAATCTTTCAAAATGAGGACAACACTACATGCTGAATATGTAAACTTGTGTATAATTACATATATTTTAAATACAAGTGGTAGAAATAATACCTATCTCTGAAAGACATCTTTTCTTTTCTCTCTTTCAAAGAAGTAAAGCTCTTATTTTTCTTAGTAGAATAACACAGTTGAGCATGACTTTGATATTTAATATAATCACAAATGACACATGGCCTCAGTTGAAACCAGAAACAACCTCTCCTCTCTGTGCTTGCCATGAATCTTGCTTTGTATCACTAAAACTACCGTTCTTCAGGTAAGCTGATTACTTCATTACAAACTGGCCCATGTGATGTGTTTATTCTTTAACTAAACAAGATATTTTAGTGGATAGAGCCAAGTAACATGTATACTGAATCTCTACATATACAACAAAACAATACAGAGTTTGCAGCATTTCTCTCTGAGGGACTTAATTCAAAATGGTAAATTACTCAGGGAACAGTGCAGTGGTGAAAACAAACATACTGGGTGACCTCAGCTGAGAATGACAGCATCTCCTGAGGGACTGCCGTTTCTGATCTGCTTCTATGTGCTCTTCACAGTGTGAAAAGCTTTTTATGATTTTCCCCATCCCATATCTCTGTAAATTAAGTTCAGCTTTTCTGACTGCACTCCAGATTTTTCACAGTATTCTCCAGCTATAATCCAATATGAAAAAGATATCCTCAGATTTAAAAAAAGAAGCATCATGAATGACTTACTTATTTCCATCTTATTATTAGATGGGAATAAGTAAGACAAACAAGAAACAAGCATATTTCCCACATTTCAGGACTATTCTGTCCCTTAAATGAAATCAAATTGAAGCCTAATTCTTCGTTAGCTGTTATACCATGTCCTTGGTTCTGACAGAAAACAATTTGTGAATAAATCTTAAAATTTAGAAGGAAACTCCGATCCAGATTACTGACAGACATTGCATTACATTAGTTGAATGTTACCTAGAAACACACAGCACAGAGATTTTCATCAAAATACATGCAACTAAAGCTGTTGATATAAATGTCTAAGGAGTGGATAATAATTTATATTATTATTTTATACATCAATATGTTGTTGCTTCACAGTAAGGTCATACATTTTGTTTTCACCAAATTGTCTTTGTGCTGAAAACAGTCCTTGGACGTCTAATCTCATGTCAATGCCAAAAACTCAATTTGTCATCACCTTGCCTTGCACTGCCTCATTTGCATGCAACGTCGTTTATGCCTTCCACATTTGAAATATGAGCACTGGGGCAGAGATCAAAAACACCACACAATATTTTCACTGCAATTTTGCTGGTGTCCAACCAAAGGATTCCTTAACAGTTTTGTGAAGACGATGTTTCATGTTGATGCCATATCAGCCAATAACCAATCCTTCAGAATATCATCACAGAGCATCTCCTTTGCTGTGCTCACCTACCTGAGAGTGTCCTATTAATGGCAATAACAATATATTACATCTGCTTTCCTTCACTCACTGCTGTGGTTATATTTTTTGAGATATCATGATTTTTTTTTTTCAATTCGAGGACTGTGCACAATGAAAAGAGTAATTCGGAATATGGTTTAACTGTTAAAATGTTGAATACATATAAGTGTATAAGTGTGTGTAAATATGATCCCTAATTTTTATTCAGTCCCTAAATATGGTAAACAGTGCACTTACACCTAAAACTGGTAAAACAGAATGATGAACATCTCTGTATTTCCTCTTCAATTTCTGAAATATTCATCATATTGACCCTGGCCTACAAAGACATAAAAAGTTATAGCAAAGAATAGTATAGACCAAAAATATTAACCTTAAAGTTCAGTTAGAAAGTACTATGTTGATAGATGGATGTCAAGCCAAAGTGAATTGAGTTTTCTTCTACCTCTCAAATCAGAAGACATTGACTTGTGTGATGAATGGTGACATTTATTTGATTTGGGAGATATTACAGTAGATACTGTCAAGAAATATAAATGGATATAGTTTCACAATCATATTTTACCAGAAGACCAATACTCTTTGTTGGATGTGCAGCAAGGATGGCAAAGTTGGGAGGGACAGGCGGTTGGAAGCAAATGGTTGTAGAGGGGAAAAAATGCTGGATATTGCTGAAACAATACTTTGTGGAAGTATCAGATCCACTGATATATAAACTGTGAAATGCAGTTAAAGAATGTATTTCTTTGTTAAAGGTTTGACTTATTGTATGTATACGTTTGCTGTAAACAAATGTGCTTAACCATTTGAATCAAATGTCAACAGGGAAGCTCATATTCCAGATATTAAAGCTAAATGTGCATCTCCTTCTCTCAAACACTGTAGTTCACAGCTCACCACCTGCCAGTCATTTTGCAATGCTACTCTGAACCATGCGTTTATCCTGTAGGGCAAAATCCACTTCAGGTGTTAAAGACATAGATGGTGAACACAGCAAGTGTGCAAGGAAACATTTTTGTATGGATTTTTTCTTATACGTTTTGCTATCCTCCATTTCATTGATTTGCCCACTTGCCAGTTGCTTCACCATGGCAGCCAACATCCAACTTTTTCTTACCAGTAGGACACACTCACTCATAAACACCAACATATTCCAAATAGCAAATTATATTCAAGTACATACAGTACACTGAAGGGTTCAGAGAGAACTTTAGCCTCCTAGTGATGAATATATTGTTTTATATAGAAAGCAATTTGTCGATGACTTGTATGTCAAAAAGTATATTAAGTATAATATCTTGGTTAATCTTTGCTATAGAGAATCACTGTACATTTTATTTGCATTGGCATTTTTTTTCAATGCAACCCATGTCATGACCAATCAAATGTATCAGGAGTTATCGTACTGTAATCCTTCTTTTCTTTTTTTTGTCCTGGCAGTGATATCTTCCTGTCATATACAGTGTCACCATCTTTGAGCAATCTGAAGCCTGGTGTCGACACCACACTCAGGGTACGATGTCATTTCATCCACACCAGATTATTGTCAGCAGTTGGCTTTCAAATATATCTGGAGGTGTGATCAGATCCAAGAGTTTTCAGATTTTGTGACTTCTAAACTTTCAGCAGAACATATGGGAGACTTTGTGCCGTTAATAACACTCATTTGTCTCTGTCTACTTGATGACACTTTTCTAATATCTAATGAATGTATTTATGAGTTTATGCACATTTTCAAGGCATTGGGCCATGGAATTTATGGAGCGTAATTGCAATTCATATGCATTCTTCATAAGTTGCGAAACAAGGTCACTGAGGGGGTTGTTAATTCAAAATAGATGTTGTATTTCAGAGTTTGGCACAAAGTGTGTAGGATCTCATTCTCTATGTGCTAGAATAGAGAAGCCCCCCAGTAGTTTTCTATAATTGTCAACAGATATCCTGGAGATCTTCATTCCCACCTCAACCACATTTGACACAGATTTAAAACAATAGCTGCTGTGGACAGTGATTTATTAGAAAAGGATTGGGCAATCATTTTTTTAGCACCTGAAAACCCACATCGAAGTGGGTTGCAGAGAATGACCATGAAATATGAATCTTTTGATGGGTCCTCCCCAGGCCATCCTATCTTTATAGCTGCTTTCTAGATTGCCCATTTTTGACTGATATTATCAGGATTTCAGTATCCTGGGATGAATTTGACTATCAAGGCTGCAATAGTCTCAGATGATCTGCTTTTCATTTCTCCTCTCTGATGGTTATGAAAAAGCTGCCTGCCTTTTCTGCTACAGAGAAAATTCAGATGTTTCATAGTGAGTCAGACTCAAAAGCTCCCAAATCCTCTCAAATAAAAGCATGACGCAGCTCACTGGGATTACTGCTTGTAACTGACAGATTGTTGCATATCATTGCAATGCTAATGATGCATTTTAACATGAATACAGGACGAGTGTGTGTGTATGTTGTAGCATATGTCACACACATGCACTAATCTGAAAATGTTTCCAGTGGCTCAAACATGCTTATTGCAGGTTTACCTCTAAATTACACTTAGAAAGGCAAATCCCACATAGAAAAATGTGATTGTCTAAACGGTGACATATTGTCACAATAGTAATTGATTTATTGTTTTGATTCCTTATTTTTAATGTTTAAAAAACATGCACTGATCAATACGAATTAACACATTTTCTAAAAGAGTGCAGATTTAATTTTTGTTGATTTTGATATACTGAAACAATGTTATACTAATTATTATGTTCGTTTTTCCCCCCTTACTTTGGTGTTCTCGGTCAAATTTGACCGGTCTGGTTTAACTGCCCTTACATTAACACAAAAAACATAATTCAAACATAATCATCACCAAATCCTATTCAACATCTTTTAAAGCTGTAAACAAATGTCTCAAACCAGTGGTGAACATAAATAACTGCAGGGAATATACAAAGAATAGACCCTGAAAATTAATCAAAAAAGAGACCAAATTCACAGAACATCAGAACATCAGAAAATCAACATGAAAAGTCATCTGTGTGTGTGTGTGTGTGTGTGTGTGTGTGTGTGTGTGTGAGTGTGTGTGTGTGTGTGTGTGTGTGTGTGTGTGTGTGTAATTGTTTGAGCAGCAGGTTTCCATCCTTGGACTGAAACCTCAAGTGCCTCTTCTTCTTGTGCCTCTTCCCCAGGTGCCTCTTTCTCAGGGGCCTCTTCATTCATTGACTGGTCAGTCTCATAAAGGTCCACATCAAAATCAAATCTTCCAGTTTTGACACATCCTTCTCTATCTCTGGTTCAACTTCGATCTCCTCTTCATCTGATTCAAAAATTCGGTCCAGAGCCTCTCTGACAGTAAACTGTGGTCACAGAGTAAAATGAGAGCAAGGCACAGATATAGGTACATGTAGGGTCTCTGTGAGAAGATATGATAATTTTTTTATTCTGTAAAGTGTCGTTCACATGGGGGGATGGGCACATAAGCGCGAGAAAGAGGCAGGTTCCCGTAAATGACTCCTGATTCTTCAGTCTGAAATGTGTGGTTCACGTGGGGGAAAATGTGTGTGTGTGTGTGTGTAAAAGAGAGAGAGTGTGTGTGTATGTGTGTGTGTGGATGTCTGGGTGTGCATGGGGATGTTTTCCATGTAATGGATGAACATAATCTAGTATTACCCATTCATTTCCTATGCCGGTCATTTTTGACCGGAAACACAACAGGTGTTACAAAGTTGATTAGAGTGATCAACAATTGTATATGTTCAAATGCCTAGTGTGGAGGATATTATAAGGCCTTGAGGCAATCAGAAAAAAAAAAAGTATGACTTTATAAGGTTGTAAATCAGTCAGATTTGACCCGAACACCATAGGAGGGTTAACTACAAGAAACCAGACCTTTTCATGACATTTTCTTTATTTATACAGCATGTGTACAACCTGATATTGTTTTCAACATAAATGTAAATAAAGTTAAAAAAAACTTTTCCTTTCATTTGAAAAAAAAAAGATTTGTTGACTCAAAGGTTCCAATAGGTAAAATTGAGCCTTGGGATATTTTGAAACTATACTTACATTACAAACATATACAGTTAAATATTATATCACAGCATGTCTTGCAAATGAAATGAGTAAAATACAACATCTCAACAATAGTTTACTTAAAGAACATAAAATGTTAATAAGATCACATCATGTGATTTAGAAATAAGTTTGAAGTTCCTATTCTTCCTCCTGTCCTTTGTGCCGCAGCCTCTTTTACATTTCTACAAGGTCAGCTGTGATATATAGATTACAGAATATAGATTTAAGTGATGAGTGATGAGCGAAGAAGGATTACTTCAACAAAACCACCAAATGCAGAGCAGCACTGTTCAATTTATGGATGGTCAACACATATTCTGGTCATCATTCAGGTTACTGAATGCAGTCACAATTCAGGTTTTCGTAAAAGAAAATGTTCTTTTTGCTAACAAACCTTAGACAAGATGGCATTATCCTATCATTTATCTTAATGGGAATAAAAGTGGCAATTAAATCCATATTACCGGTAGTGTATAATAGAACAAACTCACATAACGTGCAATCTTTCATCACTGTCTCCTTGATGGGCCTCTTGTCTGCTTCCAATTCCCACCTGCAGAAGAAGACATTGGTTGGTTGGAGTGACTAACATCTGTCCAATATGTAAAACACTTATATTGAAGATTAGGGTTCTTGTGTTGGACTAAATGTTCTGTATGTACTTATGGACAAAATAACAATGCACGGTGTAATACAATCCCATTCAAAAATACCAACAATCATAGTCTCAAAAATAACAGTAAAGCTGAACTTTGATACTGACAGGCAAGTGCCTGAGTATGGGGTCTAGTCATGCTCATGATGTACTACATTGTTGCACCACTTTTCACCGAGATTGTTCCATTTTCTTTTTTCACACTACTGCTATCAGAATAATCAGAAAGATGTGACAAATGGTCACATAAAATTTCCTTACACACATTTGAAAGCACACAGTAAACTGCATCTGAGTAAACCACACTCTATATAAAAGACTAGTGAGCACATTAAGAGATTTTCATTTGACAAATAACTAACTGGAGAGTTCAATCAAAGCAGTTAGAATGTGAGAGTATTGTTTTGCTAATGTGACAGGTAGAGGAGAGCTAGAGAGTGAGAGCAAAACAGAGAGAAACTTGGGAGTACTGTAGCTGATTGACAGCATGAAAACTTGTTTATCATCGGCATGCAGATGTGACTGTTGTGGCACCGGAGGGCAGCCATTCTCTTATGCTGGTCAGGTAGCACGCTCTATTTCTTAACCTGTCAGCATGGACAAGCTAAACACAGGGCTTTTTGACATTGGCATTTTACATCGCTCATTCATCCTGACATCTCCAATCGAAAGGAGGCTTGACATGGTGTCATTCCCAGGGCCCCCCCCCAGCAACCAATGCGCTGTGCTTACCGTTTGAAAGGGAGATCAGTGCTGTCTTTGACAGATTTGTTTCTCCAAGGTATGGAGAAAAAATTGTCACATTTGGTATCCGTGCTCAGAGCAAAAGTTGTCCTTACATCTGACTGTGTTTTGATGAGGCTTTCACACTTTCAATTTGGATTTTTTTTTTCTGAAACATGAAGGTCATATTCTATGATGATAGAAGAAAGATTTTCCAAGACTGGACAAGGCATTTAAAGAAATAGTTTGGCATTTTGGAAATAGCCTTATTTGCTTTGTTGCTGGGCATTAGATGGATATATTGATAGCACTAATAACTATAAAGTTAGAGTTGGATGAAAGTAGGAAAAGCTAAAATGTGGACTGAGGTCACAAGGTTAAAGCAGCACATGTAGATGGATGAGTGGGTTAAACACCGGACTTTCACAGAGCACACTAGTAGTACTAGTTTTGGTGCCTAAACCTAAGCAAACTGCAACTATTTTACAATGTTAATCACAGTTTGGTTAGGTTCAGGCACAAAAGCTACTTCAACTCTTAAGATCATGGTTTGGGCTAAAATAACAAGTCAACATTGAACTACAGTACATACTTTTAGTGCCTAAACCTAACCAAACTGCAACAGTTTCACAACGTTAACCATATTAAAAAGGCTTTCTGGCAGAAGGTTTTCTCCCACATGCAAGCAGACCCTGAGCCTCTCCAAGATGTTCGTAGTGATCTGTGTGAGAGTGTAAGGGTAGAAAAGTCGACTAGTGACTAATGCTGCCAGTACCAGTAGAAAGGGTTTCTAACGAGAACATGGCCCAAATCTAAATTCCACAGAGATGAATAAAGAATGGTGTCTTGGAAAAGTTGTGTTTAATTTTGATGGACTGTAAATAGAGGACCATTGTATACTGTGTTTGTAACCAGAGGTGTAGATAAAGTCTTATCTTTTCACTTACTTGTAGGGAACTGGTTTTGGGCAGTGCATCTACGTCATCAGAACACCTACTCCTGGTTGGGGAAATAGTTTCATTGACAAACAATGTACAATGATGTGCAAACGTTTTTGCTTTTTAGTGTTTGCACAGGTAAAGTCAAGCAGGCAACCTTGTATAATAAGCAAACAATTCTTTTCATATTAAAAGTCACATTAGTCAGGCATCTTAGAAGTCCCAGACTTCTAAAAATGTGTAGTGTAGTCGAGGTCATTATCAAGGTTTCTGTAAGGCATGGGGATTCCTCAATGACATTCTTGCCTCTCTTTACAATGTTTGTTATGTACTTTTCACAATGCTAAGGAGTGTTTGACACTGTTTGTGCATCAGAGTGTGTACTGTGTATAAAGTAAATTTGTATGCATAATTGACAAGTACTGTGACAGAAACTATTCTACAATTGTAAAATGAAGCGCTTTTATATTCTATGGAAAGATAACATCTCTGTTACAAGTATTATGAGTAAACCCAGAGGAGTGAATCTACACACACACACAAACACACTGCTCTCACTGCTGGATCAGGAAAAGTAGTGGGTGAGTCAGCTTGACTTAGAGGTTCTCAGGGAGAGAAGGTTTTGGTAAAAGGGCTTTATCACCTCCATTCTGTTCTTCACAACAAAGCACTCAGGCAATTTGAGTTCTCATGCACCTTTGGAAAACAATTACTCTGGGCCCACTTCTATCAGTCCAGTATGAAATTTTAAGAGGATGGCATCCAAAAGGCTATTGGTGGTTTGGAGCTAAAACAGGCTACATAGTGGAGTAAATTTTAAAGCAGTTGTATGGTTACTCTAAAGGTTTATGGAAATGTCAACACATCATATCAAACGAGATATCATATTTGTATATGATTTTAAGAGTAGCAGATTTTAATAAGTTCAGCAGCAGCTGATACTTCACAGTGAAGTGGTTCGAAAACCAAGTCATGCAGGTTATCTTAAGTAATAAAAATAAAAATAAGAAACTGCGTAATTTTACATTTAGGCAATTTTACCATTAAAATTAAGGAATTAAGATTTGTAGTACTGTTCAGTTGTGGAGTAATGCAACAAACTGCATAGCATTCAATTAGTAAACTTTGGGATAACTATTGGACCACAGATTCATGTTCACATCAAAAAGAAACAATGCACACATCATAGATACGTGACTGAACATGTGTTTTATAGAAATATATACAGTACTGCAAAGCTTATACTCTGCTGTATACAATTTTGGAAACACTGAACACTAAAAACATTCCCAGCTAAAAAATGTTTGTTCTAAAAATGAATATTACCATGCAATGGTTTTATCTGGAAGTTTTTATTTTGTTCCTAAAATGTTGTTATTAAATGTAGAATAACGTTCCCCTTAAAACATTCTTAAAATGTTTTTGATAACATTGTCAGAACATTATGTCCTAACATTCTTTAAACGTTTTCAGTTGCAAGTTGTTTTTTAAGGTTCCCAGAATGCTATTAGTTTAGACTAGGATAACATGCTTTAAGAACACATACAAATGTTTTGTAGTAACATTCTTAAAATGTTTAAACCAACTTCCCAAGTCAAGTCAACATTCTCACACCCCACATTTTAGTGTGTACCAGTATGGCGTATTTGAAAAAAGTGATTATTCTTTTAATCTTTAAGAAAAAACAGGAAGAATCGATTAACTAATATTTGTCTATTTTCTATTTATGTGGTAGTGCACCACTGCTGAATAACACAGGATATGAACTAGCTATGTAATAATAGGCATCCTATCCTATCTTAAGTTTATGTTCATATCTAAAAGTACCAATCGATATATGAAATACATGACTTACACACTCATATAACCTATACATATACTTGCCATACAACACGCTGCCTACAAGGACTGCAGGATATTTTAGTGATCCCCTGATTTTTTCACTACTGCCACCATTAAATTGACATTGTACCTGCTAAACATCAGCATGTTAGTGTGCTAAAGTTAGCGCCAAAGTGAGCCACTGAGCAGGGAATTTATATATGCAATCACACCAGGTCATATATGTTTAGATTACATTTGATTACCCATTACCACCCAGAGCACAGTGTAGCTGTAGCTGTGTTGACACATATATTTGCATATAAGTAATTGAAATATACAAAACATTTTGAAGCCTTTGTTGCTGGTGGCTGGTTCAGTTTTTGAAAAAAAGCCATAGCCTTTCTAGACATTTTGCACTGTCTGTGTAGCATATCATCAGCTGAAGAAAATAAGTTCAGGACTTCAGCTTGCCTGTGACCACCTCACCCATCAGTTTGCAGATGAATAATGTCCCTTCAATAAGTTGACTCCCAAGTGTGTAACATGAGGAGGCATGAGGGGCAAGGAGGCCTTTTCTGGGCAGAGGAACTGGGCAGCTGGGATGATTTCAATGAACGCCCAGAATGGATTCCATCTGGGGCGTCCTGGGAGGCCAGAGTGGCTGGAGGAAGCAAATGGCCCTCAGGCCCCTGGCGATTAGCTGGAGCAGTTCCCGGGAAGAAAGGAAGAGATGAGAGAGAGAGAGAGAGAGAGAGAGAGAGAGAGAGAGAGAGAGAGAAAGTCAGAGAGAAAAATATCAGCTGGCTCAGACTCAGGCATTAGTTGGACTGCTCTGAAAAAGAAACCTGGAGGTTGATTCATCAGCTTAAAGTTTCTTTAAGCTTCACTGCTTCTTTGTTTTATTTGTTTCTTGATGTTGTTCAATTTCCACTTGAGAGAGCAGTGAGCAGACATTGCAGGGCGGGAATATGAACAGTATTTGCAAGATACACTTGTCCTTGTCTTAATTGTCAAATGTGATTTCATGTGGTGTTCTTCACACTAGCTATATTTGAAAATGCATATTATTCATCAGTTGCCAGCTAATTGAGACATAGCAATTGTTAAAGGTACTCTGTTGAGATTTTGACCACTGGTAGCGATATGGCGAACTATGGAGCAATGATTTAGCTGATCTAGAGTTAGCAGTGACAAACAAGTGTGACATTGCACTAATGGACTTACTGTACAGAAAGGACTGCCACCCTTATTAATGCAAAGACAAATGACAAAAATCCATGTAGTCACTCATCACATTTGCAAAATCTGATAAATGATCATTACAATAATCAATAGAGTGGTCAGTATTTACAGAATCATCATTAACTTACCAACATGCATTTATTCTTGATGCAAAACACATTAATATTACAGTAGCAGTAACCTCACAAATATGAAATTATTGTCATGCCATATAGGGTGTTGCAAGATATTGACTGCAAAAAACTAACAGTGATGGCTGAATGAGGTGTAAATCAGCACCATTCAAAAACGTCATCCCTAAATTACTTTTTAAGCCTTCAGGGCCCAATGGAGAAAATATAAATATAAAATATTTAATTTACCAGAAAAA
The DNA here is from genome assembly GCA_036024295.1 of Nannoperca obscura. Lineage (NCBI taxonomy): Eukaryota > Metazoa > Chordata > Actinopteri > Centrarchiformes > Percichthyidae > Nannoperca > Nannoperca obscura. The sequence continues at coordinate 5,041 of JAVQJL010020718.1, read as the reverse complement.
AGGTACTTTTAAATATTTTGCATTGCTCACCTCAGCAATTTATATATAGAGTGAAGATGAAGGTTAGGGTGAGTGCCTATGATTTGAGATAATGCATACTGCATAAAGTTATTAGCTGCATAATGTGGACTAAGGCACAGTACGGTGGTTAATTCCCAGAAAATGTGTTGAGGGAAATTACGTTCCCATGGTGCTGAAGTCAGTGCATCAAACGCATCAGCAGTTGACACAGAAAGAGTTGGGATTGTGTCACTGCTACGCCTGGGCAGAATAGTTTGTCTGATTAAAAGAGATTCATCTAATAACCCAGGGAAGAGTGTCGGCATCGGAGGATTGAAGCGCTTCTGATGTGATGAGACCTGCTCACTAGCTCTTTCTCCCTCCAGCTCACTTTCTATATTGGAAATGCAATGGATCATTAGACATGGTGTGGGAAACCAGTGCTAGATTGTCAAATTGGATTTCATTACATTTTCTTAGGCCTTAATTAGATCGGGGTCTAAAAGAATAATGCAATTTTGAATAATAGAGAAATCATGACAGGAAATGTGTTAGTGTTAAAGATAGGAGAAACATAAACTATTCATTATGGGCTGCAAAATTTAACAGTAGGTTTTTAGTTGCCTGTAAAATAAGGGTTTATGTAATATAGTTGCTGACAACTGCCACACATGCCTGATATTATATGCAATTGTGAACATGAAATTAAAACCAAATCAAAACTGCCAAAGATAGATTTGAATGTCATTACTCAATTGCAACCTGGTGGTAATATTTCATTGGTTTCAATCTCATTGTGGAGACAGCTGGTGGTGGAAAATCTATTTTACAATGCACAATGTGGTGCCTTGCTTTGACAACATATACTGCATGTTGAAGATGTTTTATGCACAGCTGCAGTGGGAAGCAAGCAGGGGAACAGGAAGTCTGCATTTCAGAGGCTGAAATTGTTTCATGGACAATGAAGCACCATTTTTATGACCAGGAGACTGAGATGAAACGACTAATGGCAGTTGGCTCCCAGTCAGCTTGGAGGGCAGGAGTCCATGTGGAATAAACTGCCCTCCTGGGAACCCGTATGCTGAAAGAGACAGTATACAATTGACTGTTTGAGGAGGCTGTAGATATAACCCGGGAAACAGCAGATTAGAAGTCACTCCAGGATGAATTTTCACATGAAGTTTCCCTTGAGGATGAACAATCATTGAGACAGTGAGGATAAAAAGCTTCCTTGGATGGAAAGAGCTGAACAGTGACAGAGTGCATATTAAACTAGATAAGCTCACAGGTCTTGCTACGCAATATTCCAAGAGAAGCTGTGCCAAAGCTGTTATGACCATACAGTTATATACATATATGTAACAGACAGCATAAATCTTAGCCAGAGATTCCAGCCAGCACACATGCAGAACAGAATGACTGCAGCACTGTTGAAATAAAAATAAAACGGAAGGTTGTCCTCAAATAAGTAATGAATCTATAAAATACATTTTACAAAGTGATATATCTATTTACAGTAATCAAATCAATCCAGTAGAGACTCAGGCATTGTATTGATAGCAATACGGCTTCGCAGAGTGTATCACTGACGCAACAAAGTGTGCTCCGAGGTCAGCTTATCACCTCGAGTTTTGGTTCTGCTTGGAATAACAGAATGTGTCAAAACATGATACTGGGATATCAGGTAGCAATGCTTTTTCGGTCAGATGGAAATACAAATTCTAACACCACCAAAAACAGCAATCCCTCATACTGATTTGATATGAACCATGCAGGGTTTATCCTCTTACTGCTGGATTTGTATGAGGGATATGTATTTCTATTCCATTCCCTTGAACATACAATCTCATTCTGTAAAATGAAACAGAGAGAGGTAAGGCACTGTGGTGAAGGGGACTTTTGTTTTGCAGTAGCCAAGTAACTAGTCCAATTTTTTACAAAGAGTGAAGATTTACAAGGTTATGCCCCCCCCCCCCCCCATCATTAACAGAAGTAAGGAAAATTATATCTGAAAATCTGCTTTTACCACTACTTATAACTACTGTACAGCCTCAAAAATGACCAAAAGGTTGAATCAACACACTTATGATGTAGTAACTGCTAACTCATTACAGTATAGATATAACCTATGGGTTAACATACATATGTATTGAGAAACCCTTGATGGTAGCTGATAGCAGAGCACTGACATTCTGGCATACCAATACTCATCCTTGTGAGCTGGCCGACTTGAAGGTCATTGACGGCATGTTCTGTGACATGAAAACAAAATAAATAGGTCCCATGCTGTTTGGTAGATTGGATTGGACGGCTGGCACAGAGGTGTGAGGCGGCAAATCACAAGTTCAGCATATCTCATGAGTCTCAGTTCTCACTCCACAAACTGTGTTTGGAGAGAATCGACTTTTCATAGTTTGAAGGAGGAATTTAGCAAACATGCTATGATGATCTCCCATCTTTATTCCTCCAAAGTCAGTTTGTCAATGCTAAACACGTCATAAAAAGGATGTCTCATTCTGAGGTTCTTCCAAATGAGAAATGCCAGGAAATGCCACCTTATTTTGCCTAATGTTAGAGCTAATAGATGTATTTCACTAGTTCCATTAAATGTCCCATTAAGTCATGTCAGTCAGCGAGCATGCACAATACCAGGAGCCTGGAAAGGAAAAAGCATGAAGCCATCATTTATGTTACCAATGGCATTATTGTTAATGTCTGAAGCGAAAAAGGTCTGTGTTTTCTGCTCATTTGAATCAAGATGAAGTTCTGAAAGCTTCACAGTTTATACTGCGACATGAATAGCAGCGGAACCGCAGTCAGAATGTATTTCTGCGCCGCACAATTACAACTGGCACAGGTAACCACGTCAGCAGTTCACATTTTCTGTGTTGCTCCTCACCTTTCAATATTTAAACATGAAAATACAGTTTACAATAAAGATAAACAGTAAACAATTAGTCAGACCCCCTCAAAATTTGATTTTGCCATCTTTAGGGGGTCCTAGGTGTTAATTAGGGGGTCAGAGTTGAGGAACACCTCTCGAGTTGCGCCAATTGGTTACATATTTCTTACTTCTTAATAAACTGGCTTACACACTCAGTGCTTGCTTAATTTTATTGATACTGACATTAAAAACATTCCTGGTGGCCACTCAAGATTGCTTTGTGTTATAAAAACCACATACCGTCAACTTTTTGTACCCAAATACTTTCTCATGAATTAAAATCCATGTTGTATATTGAGTCTCGTGTTTCTTTTTCTTCTTTCTTGATCTAGTACTGTATTCATCTTACAAATTGCACCTCCTTAAACCATTCAAGAAACACACAGTATGCATTTGGTAAATTATTCTTGAAATGTTAGAGACTTTTACACTCAACAACTCATTTTTCATTTTTTTTTTTTTATGGCTTCCGTACCATGTGAGTTGCTCTGACATAAGTAAGTGAGCCATGAATCAACCTTGTATACAACAAAGAGTGTTTTCCATCATTTGAAGTGAAACTGCTGTGATTTATTTTCACATTTCAAGTTGAGTGTGAAAATTGATAACCACATACACATGGCCTTTTTAATTGTGTGGGTGAGTGTAATGATAAGCAAGCAGGAGGGCTCTCTCCCTTGATAAACTAAGGACTTTATTTATTGCACCCCAGAGAAGAGAGAAGTATTAATTTCACACTCTGCCTCACAACTCCCCCATAGGAGCAGATTGTATATTTGTTATATTAAGGAGGTGTGTCTGAGTCAGAACAGTAGACAATTACACCTTGGCCTGGTAATGAATAAATGTGTCAATATAAAAGGTTGCCCCCTCAGTCAGTCAGTTATACTGATAGATGTTGAAGAACTACATGAAATGATTCAACCTCAACCCCAAAGTATATCTGAGTTTGGCTCTAACAAGAAGCAATGTTTGATAGAACACAACATACAAGCACATTAAAGCCTGGTGTGCCATTGTTGGTCACAGATTACAACAAGCATGTCCCCTTTGCTTTGCATCCCTTCTACTTCACACCCTGCACAACAGCCTTCACTGATTCTAATTTGGACTGTTGAGTTTGTTTATTTTCTGAGATTGTGATTGCAGTCATCAGTCATTCAGTACCGTAACGTTTTTTCAAGCACTGTGGACTCTATTTTAATTATCAGTTCAGCTGGGGTCCTCTTTCTTTCTCTCTCAGTGCTGTTGTTTCCCTGTGCCGTGACAACCCATTGCCCTCACAGCAGCAATAAATTGATTTTGTTACATGTTCTTGTGTGGGCTTCAGGTCAATAATAGGGGGGGAAATAGGTGGAAAATATAAATCACAATATCCTGTATCTTCATCTTTTCTATTTCTATCTTCTTACTTTGACATTACCATGGCATCTAATTGTACACTGAACGAAAATATAAATGCAACACTTTTGTTTTTGCTCCAATTTTACATGAGCTGAACTCAAAGAGCTAAAAGTTTTTCTATGTACGCAAAATACCTATTTCTTTCAAATATTGTTCACAAAATTGTCTAAATTCGTGTTAGTGAGAACTTTTCCTTTGCCGAGATCATCCATCCACCTCAAGATATGGCTTATCAAGATGCTGATTAGACAGCATGATTATTGCAAAGGTGTGCCTTAGGCTGGCCACATTAAAAGGCCACTCTAAAATGTGCAGTTTTATCACACAGCAGGAATGTCCACCAGAGCTGTTGCCCGTGAATTGAATGTTCATTTCTCTACCATAAGCCGTCTCCAAAGGCGTTTCAGAGAATTTGGCAGTACATCCAACCGGCCTCACAACCGCAGACAACGTGTAACCACACCAGCCCAGGACCTCCACATCCAGCATCTTCACCTCCAAGATCGTCTGAGACCAACCACCCGGACAGCTGCTGCAACAATCGCTTTGCATAACCAAAGAATTTCTGCACAAACTGTCAGAAACCGTCTCAGGGAAGCTCATCTGCATGCTCGTCGACCTCATCAGGGTCTCGACCTGGCTGCAGTTCGTCGTTGTAACCGACTTGAGTGGGCAAATGCTCACATTGGATGG